>PVJO010011651.1:0-58783 GCA_004026905.1 Hystrix cristata | reverse complement strand
ATGGCAAAAGGAGGGAATTAGGACTCATCTTGGGAATAAAAAGACAAAAAGAAAATTTTAAAAAGGTCCTCTTACAGAGGTACTGTCTTCTTATGACAGAAAAAATAAAATTTCTGTACTCTTTATGATGAATAAGAAGTTGGAGAAAAATTTCTCCAAACTCCATAGAAACAGCACCCCTCCCATACAAACAATTACTCAGCATAAAACCCAGGTCCCAAGCAGACTCTGAAGCTCAGGGTCCAGAGACAACCCCAGAATTTATGCAACAGAAGATCTGACCCTGGCTACCTTGATCCGCCTGTCTCTGCTCTTCCCTGCACAATTCCCATTACCTCTCCCTCTGCTCTCCACCAAGTTCCATGGGCTCCTCTTCCTCTTCTGCTATTATCACTAATCAGAGGTTATCAGTCCTGTATGCCAAGTCCAGTTGATTCTACTGATACCATACTGTTTCTCTATGTCACTGAAGAGTCAGTATGCAAAAAAATAATCTGCAGTACATTAATAAAAAAAATAACAATCTCTACCGTTTGCAGTATCTGGTATCTGCACTTGGCTGGGATACTATAAATTAAACTCTAAGATAAATATGGTTTTTACCTCCAGTTTTCAGATGGGGAAACCAAGTCATAGAGATTAAGAAATTTAGTCTTTCAGGAGAAAAAGTCCAGCGGGAATTTTATTTTCACTGAAGGAACATAGGCTTCGATCATGAAGACCTCAGTTTAAATCTCGGCTTTGCCACCTACTATCTTCATTATTTTAGGAGATTAACATTCCCTCAACTTTAAAACTAATTGTAAAGAGTAAATTACCACCCATAGGAGATGGAGATCCAGGTGAGAAGAAGACAATTGATAGGCTTGCTTGTTTTCAATTTAATGTGGCACATATGATAATTATCTACATCAAATTCTACTGTAGATCCCAATTCTATATTCCCCCATATGTTCTTTTTCCTAATTCTACTTGTTCCCATTAAATATTTAATTTTACCTTTCCTCGATTTAGTTTTGCATGGATTGAGAGTGTCGTGAAAGAAAGAAGGGCAGAAAAGCTTTCTGTCAAATGCTGGGATGGCTGTGGGAAGGCAAACAGAATATGGATATAAGGAACATCTCCCCATCCTCATGTCAAATTCTGAAATGGCAGATGAGAAGTTGGAGACAAACTCCTTCTGCCTTCTGATAGTGCCATGGGATTGGCTGAGTCAGAAAAAATTAGATGGAATTCAGAAGAATTCAAACCATGACCTTGGGAGTAAGATCACAGAATCCTGAGGAAAGATGGAAACTTAAAGGATGTCTTAGATTTGGGCATAAGTCTACAGCAAGAAGACAGGACCCTCAGAAGTCATGGAGTGAAGTGACTCCGATTACGTCATGAGAAGCAATATAAACAAGTACAAGAGCAAGTACAAGGAGCAAGCACAAGAGCAAGTCTGGTTCCTTCATTTACTCAGCATACCATTTGGTTATTCATTAATTCATATGTACTTGGTGTTTCGAAATCTAAGCTAACTATAATTTCAGCTTCAACTGCCATTGTCTCATTTTTTACCTTTGAAAACTCTCTGAGAAAGATTCAGTTTCTATATCCATTAAATGAGTGCATAAATCAAGAGAAATCCTCAATATCATTCTCTTGTTAATAATGCTAAACAGAACATCTGTGCAAATCTCAATGCACAAAGCTTACCGTAAATGTTAAGCTTAAGTCATCTTCGGGAAAATTTTGAAGTCATTCCCACCACAAAGTTTAAACTGAGAAATAAATGTGCCCTGTAAGGTATAAGTAGAACACTCCTGAACGGAGAAAAAAGTTTTCAGAAAAGGTTCTGATTAGGGGACTTAGAAACACTGAAGTCCTGTTCACAGATCTCTCTTGACTGATGCCCCATCTCATTGTAACAACTAACTGATTTTTTAAAGGTTCTCTCTCTTTTTTTTTTTTTATTTTGGTGCTGGGGATCAAACTCAGGGCCTTGTGCTTGCAAGGCAAGTACTCTAACCACTGAGCTAAATCCCCAGCGCTAAAGGTTCTCTTTGCCTAGACGGCAGCCCTAAAAGTCTGTCTGAATTTTGGATGTCAGGTAGGTTGAAATAGCAGAGGTGAGAACCGGGAAGAAAGGAAGAGAGTAACATCATGGCACAGTGACTGGAGAATTTGTAACAAATTCTCCTCTAAAGCTATGACCATGTTCTGTCTGCATCTCCTCATGGGGATTTTAAGGCTGTAGGTCTGCATTTCTCTTCACAGCCAGTCCTGCATGTTTCGTTATGATGCACTCAGTTCCTCCCAAATTGAAGGCACTCACAAACTAATGTAGGAAATCTCACAAACTCATTCCCCAAACTTCTCAGTGGGAAATCTCTTTTTCTAAGCAAAGCTAACTCCAACTTTCCTAAGTATTCTAGGCCAATGTTCTAGACCAAAAGTAGCAAAGTTGGAGAACTTATTAAAACACAAACTGCTGGGCCCCGACCCCAGAATTTCTGATTCAGGAGAACAGTTCTCAGAATTTGCTTGATGTTTTTACAAGGAATTATGATGATGCTGGTCTGTGAATCATAAAACGAGAACTATTTTTCCAAACTCTTATTGTTCATATGCCTTTCCTCTTGATGGAAGCGCGTGTAAACAATCTTAATACCTGGAGTTGTTAGAAAAAAAGCACTACGCACCTCAAGTTTAGGCCCCCTAAGTTTCTTATTAAATGCCATTCTCATTAAGAAAGTCAAATGTGGGCCTGAAGAGTCTATTTCTCTAACAAAGTTCCAGGTATGCCAATGCATTTGTTTATGTGAACATAATTTGAAGTTTAAAGCTCTAAACTCTTCTGCCTAAGTACTTCTTTCCAACTAGTCAAATCTGCAGATACTATTTTTCCTTCTTCATCCCATCCTGAACCAAGTACTCTAATCTTTCTCATCCTTCACAAGCTACTGCATAACCATCCAACACAGCCTGCCCTTCCATCCACAAGTCAAATAAATCCTCTGTCTCACATAAAAACACTAAGTTTCTATAAGCATTTTGTCTGAATTTAATGTTTATCACCTCTCTTATTCTTGGTAGTAGCATTGTTTGTGTTCAGTCCTATTTGCCCCGTAGGACTTTCATTATTCTCACATATGCCAAACATTTTTCAAGGCATCTTTGCTCTCTTTTGTATTTTTTCCTTGACATACATAGTTAATTATCAATATGTTATGTTACAAAATTGTTAGCAATGAACACAAGGATTTTTGTACAGTGAGTATTCAGTTATCTGTGTACATCATTTTACTGAGTTGGACATTCTCTTATTGATTGCACATTCATAATTATAAAGAACTTGGGTCTTCCTCCTCTTCGATTTAGCATTCCTAAAGCTGGCAGACAGATCGGCATCCCTCCACCAAAGGATCTCTCTCAGAGTCTGCAGCTTTCTTCCGGCCTAAAATTTATGGATGAGCTTGAGGATAACCCTGCGGATCTCCTTGGTCTTCACACTGTAGATGACAGGGTTGAGCAAGGGGGGTACAAACAGGTAGACATTGGACATTATGACATGTACAACAGATGGAGCACTTTTCCAAAATCGATGGATCATGGAAACAGCGATTATGGGCACATAAAAGGCCAGGACTGCACAGATGTGTGACATGCAGGTGTTGAGAGCCTTGAGACGTTGCTCCTGGGAGGCGATGGCCAGCACAGCTCTCAGAATCAATGCATAAGAAAGAAGGATGAAAACCGAGTCCACCCCATAGGTGAAAATGACCACAAAGAGCCCATAGATGTTGTTAACATGGATGTCTCCACATGCCACTTTCATGAGATCTGGATGCAGACAATAGGAGTGATGTAAAACATTGCCCTTACAGAAAGGCAGTCTTTTCACCAGAAAAGGGAAAGGGAAGAGAGTGGCAAAACTCTTGGTAAGGATACCCAGTCCCATGATCAATATGCGGCTGTTAGTGAGTACAGTGGCATAGCGTAATGGGTCACAAATAGCCATGAAACGATCAAAGCTCATAGCCAGTAGTATGCCTGATTCCATGAAAGAGAAAGTGTGAATGAAGAACATCTGGACCAAGCAAGCATCGAAGCCAACATGGTGGTAGTTGAAGCAGAAGGTAGCAAGTACTGTGGGAAGAGTGGAAAAGGACACTCCCAGATCATTGAGAGAGAGCATAGAGAGGAAGTAGTACATGGGTTGGTGCAGAACAGGCTCTCGAATCACTAGAGCGAGGATACTGAGGTTGCCTAAAATGGAGAACAGGTAAAGGATGCAGAAAGCCAGGGCAACCCAGGCCTGGCCTGTGTGCATCCCAGGAATGCCTGTCAGCTGGAGTGTGGCTGGCTGGGAGGCAGTGTCATTGAGGCCCAGCATGACAGGAAGGTGGGTGAACAGATGCAGAATGGGACCAAAAGGGTATGTTGGGAGTTCTTCACTTTTTTCGTTTCTGATATCCTGTCTCCAACACAAAAAATCATGGATTAAAAACATGTGTTGGTGCCCCTGCTTGTCCCATTAGACTCTGAGTTATTTGAAGAAAGAACTGAGTTCCTTTCATTTCTCTACCACCAGGACCCAGTATATCTCTTAAGCCATAATAGGCACTTCATGGAAGTTGGGTTAGGGTCAGATGAGTGCCTAAAACATGGCAAGACAACAAGGTAGGAAACACTATGAATGAAGTCTTCTAAGACTCATCTTAAGCAGCACTATCCCATTACCTCCCCATCAACCCCAGAACACGTACTCTGGGAGTTCAGGGAAAAATAGAATTTAGCATAAACCAGGAAGAAGAAACACTGTGCACATCTTTGGAAAATCTTCATTAAATGGCTCAGGGAGGCTATCTACAGTCATAAAATTAATCGTAACATCAATAACTTCAACCCAGACTTCAGCCTCCCACTCCCACGATCACCCCTAAACTTGTCATTGGCCCAAACTGCTCTACATCTGAAATCTTAAATCTGTATATTTAACATTTTTAATTTGTTTTTTATTTGTTTATTGTAGTACTAGAAGTTGAGCCAAGACCTTCCTTGGTTGCTTTTAACTTTTTATTTTGAGTCAAGTTCTCACTAAACTGCTAAGTAACCCAGGCTGGGCTTGAACTTGCAATCCTCCTCCCTCCCTGAGCCTTCTAATCTCAGAATGTGCGATTACAAGTATGGGCCACCAAGGTGACTCACTTGTCCACAGTTTTGTCATAGTGTTCTACCTCTTGGCTTCGCCTTCCTAACTGTGGGTATTTGTCCTAGAGTTTCCATAATTTCTCCACTTTCTTCTGGTCTCTTTGCCTAGTAACTCTTCCTTTTTTACTTTTTTCATAACCTTATTCCACCACTAAAAATGATATATTCCTCTCCTCTTTTATCCCTCTTTTTTTCACTGAATAAACACCAACTTTGATAAATTCTAGGGCCAAATCAGGTGTTCAGGTGGACAAAACCAAAGAAGCAAATGTTTTCTTGGAATAAAAAAGAGACAATAAGAGAATTATCTCCTACCACAACTGAAATATTAAACTTGTTCTCACCCTAGTCCATTCTTATTCTCAATTTTCTGAGAAAGAGATGTCCCTCAGTCTCTAAGGACAGGTCATCTCCCTTCAAGAGCCCATATCTTATCACCTCCAGTAGAGATCTCTCCCATTAGTACACTGCACGGTACCTTCAGTCTTGTGCTCTTTTGGGCTCTTTTGCTTCAGTCAATAAGCACGTGTAAGAGCGCTATGACCTTCCCACTCCAGCCGCCAGTCTGTAAGATTTTCCCAATTCTTAGGCACATTTTTTGAAACACTGTCTCTCGTGATGACAAGGAAAGGGAGCTTATAATTTAACTTTTTATCTGTCAGCTTCTGCAACATCTTTCTGATGTCCTCAATCTCAGAGGTTTTACCTTATTGGCCTTAAATGTTATCACTGTTTATTTCATTCTGTTGTGGTTTCCTCCCCCCTCATCTCTATCTCTCTCAACACATTTTCTATGACAAGTAATTTCTTTACCTTTAAGTGTAATGGAAATAGTCTCCTAATCTATTTAGTCTTGTCGTAGTTAATGCTGTTGAAATAACTTTTTAAAACACTTTCTTCCTTGAAGGGCACTATTTCTCCTTAATTTCCTTCCTGCACTGCTCTCTATCTCTTCATCTGTTACTAGATCCGATTTTTCTTTTTCTTTAAGCAGGAGAAGCTTGACCCCATGCAAAACAAACAATAGTCACAATGGCAAAACTTCAAGAATCATGTAAAAGACTTCTTTTTAGTCTTTATCCAAAATATCTCTGCAACTGTTTCCATGGTAACAGCTACCTAAAATTAAAGCTCCATTCTGTAATTCGGGCATAATGGTGGCTTTTCCAGAGTTTCCATCACTAGCCTTTCAGTCCTGAAATACATAATGAAAACTGATAGTGACATGAAGCTGTATAACGCCACGATAACAATCATAATCCTGAGAGTACACGGGATAAGAGAAGAAATTGATTCATTTCTTTGTTTTCATTCTCCTCCAAATGAACAATTTAATTAAAAGAATGTGGTTTCTCTTATCAAGTATAGACTCTTTTTCTCTCAACACTTGTGGAAAGTCAATGTTTAGAAGTCTTTTTACACGCAGCCTGTCAAGTTCTGCTTTTTAAAACCATTTGACTCCAAGATACTTCTGAGTTCTAAAGAAATGAGAAAACTCTTAGCAGCACCAAGAGATACTGAGAATGCTTCCAAAAGCTACACTTACCCCTCTGTCCATAGTCCCTACTGGAAAAGGAGGGCAGTGCAGAGGGTAACGTTTTCCCTACACTCCAGATCTTCCCTTCTGCAAAGCAACTTTGACTACTTCTCCCCTAGGAGAACAATGTCCCACCGTCACCCCAAGTTATTTTTCTTTTGTTTTGTCCATGTCCATTTAGTCAAAGCTTTCTAGATATTACTGACCGAGGGAAAAAAAGCTAGGAAGATGGAGATTTAGGATATGCCTGGGCATGTACAAACACACCATCATTCAAAGGTACAATACACATTTTTACACTTTCACACTGCTTACACTTCCAGGTATTCATAGATATTATCTCACATCCACACTGCAAGTAAACCACCATGTACTCTCTTGGTCCCACAAAACACTATCATACCAAAGAATTTAAGAAGATCTCTGGCTACTCATTGGTATTATGTTTCAAATACTCACTCGTATTCATAACTTCCTGAACTATGGATAAGCACCCACCCATGCACAAAATGACACACACACGGTGTCACAAATGCATCACCATTAAGAAACCCACAGTAATTAACATCCCTGTAACGATATTCCCCACGACATACTCAACCCTGAAAACTCAACTAAAATCATACATAATATTGATGAGTGATTGAGTTCATTTGGTTCTGGGGTTTTTCTCCAGCTGATAACCAGACAGCCGGGTGTCGTAGATAATAATTTAAATTGTGGCTTTTTAAAATAAAAAAGTATGAAATATTCTCAAGACAAAATTTAGATCTCTTGCCACAGCCCTTTAGCCCAATTGTAGGTGGTTTGCTTTTAGGATTCTATGTTAAATGGGAACCTGGCATCGTGTCTCTGTGATCTTGGGCTTTGGAAGGAGATAGATTTGGCTCATATTTGGAGAGGAAACATGAGGCTTGGAGTCTGCCTGGAGTTTCAGCAGTAATGTTAACATTGGAGATACGGTCCAGACAATGAGGCCAGGTGGGCAACACAACGGAGTGGGCACTCACTGGATGGAAGAAGCTTCTTTTCCTTGTAGCTTCATGTACTGTCTGGTCCGGCCAGCAGAGTGGCATCAGCCCATTCTTTTTTGGCATAAATTTATAAATGTCCCCAAATCCCAACACTCCTCGGTATGTGGTGAGAGGAGGAGGAGGACGAGTGGACGTAATTAAGAGGGTAACATCAATGGGCCGTAAGAGAATTACTCACAAGAGAATTCCATTCTCAGCCTCATCATCCCTGATACCATTATCCACATCCTTGAACGTGTTAACCCTTCCTTGACCAGGAATAAAAACACTGCACACAACGCACACAAACACGACCGGTTCTACACATCCTGAGACTTCTGAGGTACCCTCTTAGACACGTTCAGCTGTGTATTTACTGATACTCACATTGCCTCTACCAAGTTTACCCACAAACCAAAAAGTACAAATATGCTTTTTCACATATATTCCCACATAACCGATGGATGTATTGCACACATATCAGCATTATTATTAACAGATCGGCAAAATGTCCAGCAAGTTCACATCCCCACATCTACAGAATTTAAAAGATTAATGTTTGAAATTTAAGTGCCTCACAAATTTTCTGTACAACTACTAGCATCTATCTTTCTTTATTTTTGTTTTTGTTTTTGTTTTGTTTTTGT
Organism: Hystrix cristata; assembly: GCA_004026905.1. NCBI lineage: Eukaryota > Metazoa > Chordata > Mammalia > Rodentia > Hystricidae > Hystrix > Hystrix cristata. The sequence goes on along the minus strand of PVJO010011651.1, from coordinate 50,387 downwards.
TTTTGTTTTGTTTTTGGTGCTGGAGATTGAACTCAGCACGTTGTGCTTGCAAGGCTAGCGCTCTACCACTGCAACTACCAGCATCTATGTAGCATATTTCTTGTTCAAGTATATTTTTACTCCACCACTGAAATTGAAGATCACAAAAATTATAAGTGGTTCATTTCAACCAAAGCCAAAAAATAAAAGAAAAACACATTATTGAGCACTTTTTAGGTATCAGTCTCACCACTGGTGATTATCTACTTTCAATAAAAACATACCACCTAATCTTGTAAAGAAGATAAGTTTTAAAAAATTGGCTCACCCAACAGGTCAAATGTAACTCCAGATTTTACATAGAAATATGTCATAAATGTATTTCACCAGAAATTAAACCACCTGTCAAAATTTATCCTAATGTGCATGTAAGATTTATCAATGAATATGAAACAAATCAAAGAGGCTTACAAAATATTTAACTCCAATAAATGATACAAATCCTGGCATACTTAGGGGAGGGGTATTGATGTTGCAACTTACTTTGAAATGCTTCGGAAAGGTAAGATGTATTATAAATTTTAGAGAGAGGGATACATGAGTTCACAGACAAAACAGATGATGCTAAAACAAGTTAAACAATATATTAAATGATATAGGTAGTGTGTATACTGGTATTGACTGTAAAATTCAAGTCTGAAATTTTTCACGATGAAGTATAGAATTTTTAATGAAAAAAGAATACATAAAGCAATATATAGAACATTCTTCAGAAAGTACAAACCACATTTAAAACCGCAATGAAAAAATTCAAACTAATAACAGTGATCTCATGTCCCAGTTAAAACCAAATTTGAATATTTTTTATCAACTATATTAGGATTTGTTATCAAATGAGTTTTATTTATTTGCCATACGGACATTCTTTCATATGATCAGAGAAAAGAATCATATTTCTCAACAGTAGCTGTTTTTGTCTGAGGTCAATTGCTTGTGTGCCACAAACGGACACTCCCTGCCATCCTCGTGTCCCGTCCGGAGAAACCTGGGTCTGTCTCACTGAGCGTTTGTTCCATTGCCAGCCACGGGGCCTTGCACAGCTAACTGTGACAGAGAGTGAGCACTACTTTCTGGGCAAAATAAACAGTAGGAATCATCTTAATTCTACAATGAAAAGAGACCTTAATTCTACTTGAGTGGGTAAGATTTTAGAAATAAAAGCAGGCTTTAATCTTGCATCAACCTTGAAGTAGATCCAGAGAAATTTGACTGTTTGGCCTTGAGAGAAGATCAGTTTATACACATAATCTTTACCCTTCAGGACCTGAAATGTCAGACTAACCTCATCTTTAATGTTCCGCAGTGAGGTGGTGCTTTGCATGGCGCTGACTACAGGCGATCATTTATCTTGCAATGCTAATTGCACGATAAGAATGAGAATGAATGAATGGTGATTCCATTCTATCAGGTCAAAGTCTATTTTCCGTCAAATCCACTCTTCACCTTCCTGAGACTCTTCTCCCTATCACTGGCATCCTGGGATGACTAGAAAAATATTCCCAACTTCTGTATCAGCTGCCTTCTAGGTAGATTGAGCAGACAGGAAGCAAAAACTGGTGCAGGCTCACATCTCAGTCCACTGGCTCACCTCGGGTAGAGTCTCTAGTAAGACCCTTCCACTTTAACAACTCCAGTGACTCTTTAATGACTGTTTGGGTTTACCCTGGCTGCAGCTCTTGTAACCCCACTTTTGATACTCTCTTCTATAGGGGTTAGTAGCCTTTTGCTCTTGCAAATCTCTAGGATGTGTTACCTTCTGATGGTCAGTTTTTTAGGTCTTTTGAAACTTGTCTGAATAGTATCCAGGATTAAATTTATTCTGATCCAGTGTACAGGTTATTATGTCATTGTGCTCAGTCTCTGTTCTATATACTATACTGTCATTTTTGATACTGGGACTGGGGAACTTCAAACCGCATTTTCTCTTTGCTAACCAGATCCCAAGAACTGCAAATAGAGGGCACTATAAAACTGCAGCAGGCACAAAGGCCGTGTAACCTGCTATTTGTTTTTTGTTGTTGTTGTTGCCTTTATTGAAGCAACACTTCTTCATTTAAACACAAATGGTTAACTCAACAGCATTACATGGTTTCATTTTCCAGCCTTCCAGTATTTCTGGAACGAGTCTTCTTAGGCCCTCTTGAGGGTTAAGAGGAGAAAGTCAGAGAAAGCTCCCCCACAATCCCCCATTTTAGGAGAGTAAGTCTCATAGGTGGCTTCTCCTATGACCTCAGAACCCCAGAACCACCTAAACAGTGTTGGCTCCTCAGAAGTTTGATTTTACGTTTGCAGCACTACTCTGCCAAGCTTGCCAGATTTAATAATGCCAAGTCTTTCCCTTTGCTTATCCAGCCCCAGGGTTGGAGCTACTTTCTGAAGTTGGCTATATCCAATGATACCTTCCTGTTCATTCCTTTTATGTTTTGTGTGCTCTTTTACACTTGATCAACAATTATGTACATTAATTTTTCTCAATTATAGGAATTTTTGAGTTCTTATATTCTGACTGGACCATAACTGAGCCCTGTTTTCCCCCTGTGGGTTAGACCATGACTCATATATAGGAATTAATCACTAAATATGATGCACATCTAGTACATATTAGACCTCAAAGAATAAATCTAACACTGATGGAATTTTCCATCCTTTTTTGATAGCAAAAATGAATGAGAAATGATTGCTGTGTTAAAGCAGGACATTTGTTTTCACAAAGGAAGTCTTTCTGGTTCCTAAATGAGTTGCCTTCCAGGGAGAGCTACATGGCATCATATTCGCTCCTGTTCAGGGGAGTACATGGCCCTAAAGGGTGCATGAGGCCGTGAGTGGAGCCCTAAATGACCACAGATATCACAGATTCATTCATGTGAATAAAGAGGAGGACAAGTAAAGAATGAGGCAAAGCTTCTTTCCAATGAAAGTACCAAAATATAAGAGTCAGCTCTAAATATTTACTAGACTACTAAATGTAACACAGCCAACTTCAGCCCCACGGAAGTATGGACTCCATTTCTACATCACTTTCACCCTGGAGAAGAAGCCAGAAACCACGGCAGAAAACGATGATGGGGAAAAGGGAAGGTGGCATTTCTTGATGTGGTATAGTCACAATTACATGAGGGTGACTTTCTAATCACTCACCGGTGGTTATCTTACTATGTTAAAGCGAACAGAAAATGTTCAAATTTGAGTTTTACTCTAGGATCAAAAAGACCTAGACCCATTCATTATGTTTAAAAGGACAAGAAGAATAAAATTCATGTTTTTCTAGCTGCCCCTCATTTCTTGCCTTTTTATTTTACTTGTGGCATAAACCTGGCCTCTTTTAGAAGGTAACGAGCTCCTCTCTCATCATGCCTGCTTGCCCAGCTCCAGATAATCTGGTATGACAATGTTTGGTAGATAAATTTGTCTGGCACGTAGCTGGTTCATTTTTGGGTAAAAGAGCATATGAGTTTTGGGCAGTAATCAGTAAAGACCCCAGGAGACTAAAGCTTCCCTGAAGAATTTTCAAACACAGAGTCAGCATTCGTATTATCTCACTCTGGGGCTTAAGGTGTAATATAAAATTAGCAGCCATGAATTCACTTCAGTGGACAGAAGGCCACCTCATTCTGAGGCTGTCTCTCACCTGTGATCTCCTGGTGAGTTCTAAAACCCTGTAGATGAGCTGCTGATTTCTTCAAGCTTGTTCCAAAAACGCCAGGCAGAGGTGAGAAGGAAGACAGCAAGTGGAGGGTATCTGACAGCAGCGTCTTAGTAGCTGAGCAGAACAGATAGAAAAGTCCCTGGATTTGGGGTTCTTGTTTTGGCACAAAAGAAATACAGGGTATTTCTTTAGGTCCCTCACTTACCACTATCAATTCCTTCGAGAGTACAAGCTTGAAAGGTCAAAGCTTCTATGATTCATTAATATGGCTGTGAATTCAAGGAGGAAGGCAGGATTTAGGACTCAGAAAACATACAGACATCCCTGATTCAATCTAACAGCAGAAGTATACCTGATCTAGCTTTGTTCTTGCATTATGAATTCTGCAATAAGAAGTTTGCAAAAGTTCCCAGGACATTAAAAGAACAGGAGCAATCAGCCAGTCACGACTTCAGAGAAATATGAATATCTAATTATATCTATTGTGTAGACTGAAAACTGATCTTTAGACAAACCTTTCGAGTGTACATACAACGTGTACCTTGTTTTTTATTCCTTTCTTTACCCTGGAAAACCCTCTTAGATATTTCCTGACATTCAAAAATAAAATACAATGAAAGACCATCAATGCCATAAAGAATCTTAGTCAGTGTCCTTTTTAAATTAGTCATAAGGAAGACACAGCTTCAGAAAAATAATTTTTCCAGGCTCACAGATTCAGAGCCAGGGTAAAACCCACACTTCTCAGCCCCTAGCCCAGGGCCCTCTCCCTCAAACTACCCTCTCTTCTGTATGGCTTCAATAACATCAGTGTTTGGGCTTCTAGGAGCAGAAGAAACTGAACCTAGCCTTGAAACACTTTCCTTTTTGCATCTTTTTTTCATGAGCATCTGCCTTGAGCCACTCCCTGAGCAATACCAGAGATGCCTGAGAAGCCTCCATCCAGAAACACATACTTCTATTTTCCTTCTTGCCTTTTCTCCAAAATCTTAATGATGTCTCAAAAAACTATGTAAGTGAGGAGAATGTCTACAGATGTTTATGTAAATTTTGGTTTTGTCATCTGGTCACAATGAGCTATATAAAGCAAGCTAATCTCTCTGAGCCACCGTTTCTGCATATCAAGGATAAAATGAGTAAGTGTACAGTTCTCTGCAGAAAACCTGGACCTAGGTGTTTGTTTTCCATCTCTGTATTCCTTTGGTCACAACCCACAGGGTCGGTGGCACGGAATATGGGAAGGAGTGCAACTCTAGGACTGCCAGACATTCTTTTTTCCAAAAATTCTAAGATTTAGGTCCTCATACTCCAAATAACTTTGGCCCTGCCCTGCACAGAACCCTGCTAGGAGACTTCCTTCTCCCTTCTCCTTCTGTCTCCTTCATATTAGCCCAGTGCTCTTCTGTGTTTACTGATGACCTTCTGTGTGGCTGTTTATAAGAAAGGGAGAGGTACTCAGCTGGGAGAAACAAGAAGCAAGTCAGATAGCCAGTCCTGGATCACAATGAATCACAGTTCTGGGGGAAGGAGGTCTATGCAGACAGAGGTATAGCAGCAGGAGATATGCAATCAGTGTAAACACTGATTGCATATCTCCTGCAATGGGTGGCACAGCCTCGCTGGGAACTACAGGACACATGAGCTCGGTCTTGCCTAGGAAATTCCAAAATTGCTTCCTAAAGTCACAATGACACATTGCATACCATCCCATTGTCTCTTGTCATGTTAGATACCTAAAGCTCCCAGAATCCCTTCCTTATCCAGTCCCTCCAGGAAGGATTTTGAAAGACAGTCTGACATCACTTCACTAGAGTTTGGGGAGGAGGGAGAAACGGAAGACAGTGGTATGTATTTTTGTTGTGTATTTCTTTGTATGTATGTCTTCCCAAGGTAAGGAGTGCTGTATGCCTGAAATACATCCACTGGGGGGAAAATCTTTTAGCTTTCTCTGTCTGTATCTACCATGAGGCAAGGAGCATGAGAACCTTCCAAAAACATCTGCATGAATGGAGAATAAACAATATAGGTACTCTTAGAAAAAAATGACTTTAAGGATTCATAAATACGTGAGTGCCACAATGAGAAAAACTGTGATTAAATACAAAACATGGGGATTAAAAATGGTTCCTATCAGAATAAGTAGATTAAGGTAGTGGGCAAGCTGCACACATGCATGTAGAAGTGTTAATGAGTATACACATCCGTGTGTACACTTGAGAGTGTTTACATATATGACTTCAGCATACATATCATGCATGTCCCTATGGACTGAGAGTGTGAACATGACAAGTCATGTGCACATAAAAAGTGAAGGTCAAGAAAATGTGTGTGAATACATTGGCACAGTAAGAAATGATGTGTGAGAGAGAGAATGCATGTGGCAGGGTAGGTTTCTAGAGAACCCATGAAATCCAGTATAACGCTGTTGTGAAAGAGCGTGAATGTGTCTCTGGGAATAATGGCTGTTTTGACAGTATGTATGACTGCATAGGTGTGAAAAAGTGTTCTCCTACAGACTGAATGTTAGTGTATCAACAGAATATTTATGATACACACTTTTTCCAAAAACAGAACAAGTTTTGAAGCTTTGCAAATATGCTTTTTATTATTTTTATTGCTGTTTTTTGCAGCAACTCTGCCAATGAAAAGTAATATCCAGAGGTAGTCAAATACCTCCACACCCCAAGCAATCATTATGATTCAAATGGGTTATGGACAAATCGCTCATTAATTAATGACATGTCTGAATTAAACAACATTTTTGAGGAATTATTTAAACACTTCTAAGACCTACTGATGACTCCAACTCCTGATTTCTTTCTGTAATAACTATCTATTAATTACAGTTAATGCATTTTTACTTTTTAGTAATTCCATAAGACAAGAAAGATGTGGATAATCTGGTGGAAATATTTTCCTCATAATTAATTTATTTTTTGACTTACTAAGCAACATCTTTCTTCTGCCATTGTACAGGAGACGTATTAGCCCAGCCTGTGGTCTGCTGATCATAAAATGTAAGAAAGGAATTTTGCCTATTTTATCTCAAAACTCTTGATTTCATAAACGCATCAGATTCCAATTGTGGAGGCAGCATCTGTTTTATCTCCCACTTCCTGGTTTCTTGTTGTCCAGTAAGAACATCGGTTAGAGTTCTCTGAGTCAGGATATCTGCCCAGGATTCCTCCTGACATGGAATTGTTCAATGTCACTCACCCTGCTTCCTTCCTCCTGACTGGTATCCCTGGTCTGGAAAGCGCTCATCCCTGGCTGGCAGGGCCCCTCTGCGTGATGTATGCTGTGGCCCTGGGGGGAAACACGGTGGTGCTGCGGGCTGTGTGGATGGAACCCAGCCTCCATGCACCCATGTATTACTTCCTGTCCATGTTATCCTTCAGTGATGTGTTCATGTCCATGGCCACACTGCCCACTGTACTCAGAACCTTCTGCCTTGATGCTCGCAACATTGCATTTGACGCCTGCCTAATGCAGATGTTTCTCATTCATTCTTTCTCCATGATGGAGTCAGGTATTCTGCTGGCCATGAGCTTTGACCGCTATGTGGCCATTTGTGATCCATTGCGCTACGTCACTGTGCTCACCAATGAAGTCATTGCTGGGATGGGCTTAGCAGTCACAGCTCGGAGCTTTATCACCCTCTTCCCTCTTCCCTTCCTCATCAAGAGGCTTCCTATCTGCAGATCTAATGTTCTTTCCCACTCCTACTGCCTGCACCCAGATGTGATGAAGCTTGCCTGTGCCGATATCACCATCAACAGCATCTACGGACTCTTCGTTCTTGTATCTACCTTTGGCACGGACCTCGTCTTTATCTGCCTCTCCTATGTGCTCATTCTGCATGCTGTTCTGGGCATTGCTTCCCGTGAGGAACGACTCAAAGCTCTCAACACGTGTGTCTCCCATATCCTGGCTGTGCTTGCCTTTTATGTGCCAATGATTGGGGTCTCCACAGTGCATCGCTTTGGGAAGTGTGTCCCACGTTATATCCATGTCCTCATGTCTAACATCTACCTCTTTGTTCCTCCCGTGCTAAACCCACTCATTTACAGCGCCAAGACAAAGGAGATCCGCCGAGTCATTGGCCACATGTTTCATCGTCTCACAGTGTGACTTTTAGGTGGGCTTTGGGATCTGATATGTATTTTGTCCTAGGTTTTCATTAGTTGTGTCATCTTTACCACCATCATCATCATCACTATAAAATATATATGGTATGTATAAGATATATACATATATATACACACTTAGGGGGTCAAGGTCAGGAATAGAGATGTAAAACTATAACACAAAAAAGGAGGTCCAAATCAGTAAGACATTCAGTAAAGAACTTTAGCATTCATAGGAAGAAAAAGAAAAAACATATAGACAGTTGAGTCATTAGGCAAAGATTTACAGAGGAAAATTAATCTGAGCTATGATTTATTTTCTACAATAAAGAATTCGACTAAAGTGAGAATTAATTTCATTGCCATTTTCTATTCTAAATTAAATGTGCCATTTTCTATTCTAAATTATTTATGTGCCTTAATCCACTTTAATATTTATAATAGTCATGAGGCACAAATAATTTAGTTAATTGTTCAAGCCTACGTAGATAATAGTGAGATGAGATTCAATGTTTGGTTATATTCTGTGTCAGTGTAGCATCCAAATCCTGCACTTCTCTGTATAATCAGACACTTCAAGTTACTGTGATCCTCATGACAGGGGCATGACTTCTCTTCATTTATTAGGGTTATAACTTTTTCACATGACATATTATGAGATGCATGCAATTTTGTTCTAGGATTATCAGTTAAAAAATCAGTTACAAAAAATGTAAGTAAAATAGAGCATATATTATCTAAGTACTGGAAAATTATTCTGCCTCATTCTCTCTTAGTCTGATGTTACTTAAATATTCTTTCCTTTAAAAAAGAGAGGGATCGTGAGAGTTCAGCTGTGTTGTTAATTTGACTGAGAACTGCCCAGGGAATTAATCAAACACTTCGGGGTGTGTCGGGGTGGGTAATGGAGACAGAACCATTAGCCTCATTTTCCGAATCGCTACTAAGAGATGCCAGCCCTCTTCAGTGAGGTGGCTTCCAGATCTGATCAGCTCTGCTGGGACAAGATGGCTTAGCTGCTGCAGTTACAGCACGGTTGGATGAGAAGTGCTCTTCAACCAGCCATGTTTCACAAAGTAATTAATAAAAACAGAGAACAGAAAGTTTATCTATTGTGTCAGCTTATTTATAACAAGGGCATTTTCTCATCAGGAGAACATCCAATGCTCCATTATATCTAGACACATTTTCTAATTGTCTTGATGCCCTGCAGACCCAGGCTCCTTAATTTTTCTATCCTACTTTCAGATAATAAAGGGTCTATTTGCTGTTGCTTGAACATAAAGCTACCAATGCTCTCCAAGCAGCTGAAGAAATTTCCTGCTCTTAAGTACTTTCAAATTTCTTATAAATAATAGCAGCAAATCTAGTTTTAAAACAGCAACTAAATGGGACGTGGCGGTGCACGCCTGTAATCTCAGCACTTTGGAGGCTGAGGAAGGAGTTTGCCATGAGTTCAAGGCCAGCCTGAACTACATAGCGAGACTCAGTCTCAAAAATAAATAAATAAACAAATAAATAAACAAACAAATAAACAACCAGCAGCAAATTTGTGAACTATCATCTTCCTAATCTCAGATGAAGAATCTAGAGTCATTGACAAGGCATGGTCTTCTGCAAGGGAGCAGGAGGTCCATTAATGAGCAAGCAGCAACTTAACAGGAAAGTCAGAAAACAAGATCTGATTTCTGGGTTTTGCATACTCAAGGTAGGTGGGTGTAGGTTTTGTTCATGCTTGTAACAAAAAAGACTTTCGGCCTTTTTCTTATATATAGAAGCATAGTTTACCAAATATATGTGAGAAAATAAATTCTCCATTGAGTAATTATTCAATTAATTCACTTGATTTGTACAAGTACAATTCACATATCAGCTAATAACAACTGTTCGGTGCTTCACTGAATTTTGCATCACCCTTCAACCTTCTTCAGGTCTAAAGCCTAATCCCAAACTAACGCTTCCAACAAATCTCTAGAGACCTGTGTCACTCGCCCAAAGCCCTGGTGTGTGGCAGCTTTAGATGGCAAACATCACAACAAAATACGAAAAGCAGAACTGGACATCAGACAACTTTACTTTACTGTAGCGTGTTATTCAGGAAATTCTGTCTCAGGTTCTTCTCAGACATCATCCATTCCTTTCCAGCAGTAGCAATTGCTGTACTCTATTCAACACAGTTTTAAAGCAATGTGAAGACTGGGGCTGCAGGGTGAGAGCAGGGCTATAATTCTAGTGGTAAAGCACATTTCTTCCCTCCCACTTCTCTCTTTGCTTGTAAACAAACAAACAAAATCCCCAGCACATTCGTTTATTTATTCACACAGCAATATTTATTGAAACCTACGACGCACCAAACATCGTGTGAGGACTCACAATTATGGGACTTAGTCATTAGAAATTGTGAGAAAAACCTACCTGAAGAGACAGGGGAAAGATACAATATGTCAACATCTCTGTAGATTTGTTTGTTAATTACATACTACTTTTTTCCTTTTCTTTTTGATGAACATGTATTAATTGTACATAACGATGGAGTTTGGTGTGATATTTTAAAACATGCATTCTGTATACACTAATCAAATCTAGTCTCTTTCTATTCACCCTTCCCCTTCCCAACACCTAGTAATCACTGTTCTACATCCAGGTTGATTTATTTTTAACTTCCACATACAAGAGAGATCATGTGGTCGCTACAACAGCTGCAGTATGATGGATGGGCATTACCAATGGATAAGTAATACGTGCCTTGTGAACAGTGTGAGGGCCGAATAAAGGCTGAGACTCACAAGGCAGATAGAAACTGGGAGAAATAAGCTCCCCGTGTGCCAATTCATATTTTTACAGTAGAAGACAGACTGTAAATAAATATGACTGAGAGTCATTCCTTTAGCCACCTTTATAGCCAAGGCCAATAAATATGACTGAGAGAAATTCTTTTATAACCATTGAACAGATTAGAAATTGACAGCTGGCCAAGTGGTTTTTTCAGTACTTGATACAACAATATGACAACAACAGCTGTCTTGCAAATTTAACAAGAAAATATGAGAATCACCAATTTCAAAGACACATTTTTTTAAAATGTAGAAGAGGTAAGTAAAATAATCTAAAATTCCTGCATAACAGGCATATTCAAAACCTTATACAGCTGGTGCATAGGCACTAGATTGAAAATACTTCACACATAAATTATTCAACAAAGAGTGGAGATTTATGACTACCTCCAAGAGGAAATACTATTCAGCATTTAGAATCTAAACATTTATAAGAACATTTTTACAAATAATGTGTAAATAAAAGCATATGATTATAAAAGGGAAGTTTGTATTGAACAAAAATATATAACCTGAACAACTTATCTTTATTTTTTATTTACGCATGTTTGCAGTACACAATGTTTACATTCCCTGTATGGCATTGGTACACGTATATAACATATTTTAAATCTTGGTTTCATTCCTTTTCCCTCTCCTCCTTCTCCCCCTGCATCTCATTCCCTTCCCATTCGAGAAAGATCTGTCTTCCTGTCATCTGTCTTTTCTTTTGCTCTTTACTTACAAATTGGATTTCTCATGTTAGAGAAACCTGCAATATTTATAGCTTTATGTCTGATTTATTTCACTTAACATTATAGTCTCAAAGTGCATCAATGCATACCCATGTTTACAGCAGCGCAATTCATAGTAGCTAAATCTTGAAAGCAGCCTGTATGTCCTCGAGATGAGTGGATAAAGAAAATGTGGTATTTACACACAATAGACCACTACTCTGCTATAAAGAAAGGTAAACTTGATGCAACTTGAAACCATAATTTAGCTTTATTTTAGTATATGTGCTGCCAAAGCGAGCACAATTTAGATTTATTTTAAATAGATGTAGATTTAGTTTCAAAATAATTTCTTAATGAAACCTCTCAGACCTCAGTGCATACAAAAATATTCTAAACAGATTTAAAATTTATCATTTACATAGAAGTCACTGCACTATGTGAAATACTTACATATGAACAATTTATAACTTAAAAAATATATCTCACAATGTAAAAGTTTTTCAAAAGTTGTGTTAGTAGGGAATTGTCTATATTTGTTAGGCAGCAGCAAGTCAGAATACATACACGTTGAACTGAATGTTAGAAATATCCCTCTATATTGCACAAGCACTTTCTATTCATCCTTGTGCCTGTGTTGTGAACATTCAATTGTGTAGTTGAGACTGAGTTACATATACTGAATTCAGCCATATGGTTTCTAATTTCAAATACACACACTGAAATGTTAGAATATTAAAAGGCATTTTTAAATATGCCAAACATGACTCTGAGAACCAGCACTTCATCTTTGTCCTGCATGTTTTTCTTTCATTATGCTCTTAACTGTGCAAAGAATTAGCTTCTAATTTCAAAAGCATAAACACATTCAGAAACACACATATTCATTTTTGAGATTTACTTGAAAGCACAGATGTCGAGTATTTTTGTGCAAAAAGGATCTAATTCAAGACACTGTTCTTTCTTGGGTCTAAGAAAAAGATATTTCTGGTAACCTGTGACATAGTTAATTACAATGAAAGGAGACCTGGTGTTCTAAATTATGGGGCTGTAGGCAGGCTATACCATGTAGCTAATGCCAGACACCCAGACATAGATCCTTGTCTGGAAAAGTATTTGAGGACTAGACTGATTCAACCAAACATTAGCAATTTTTAAAAACCATCTAGGGTATGAAGTTTTTCAGAATGTTAGATGCTGATCAAAGCTTAGGGCCCCAAATCATCTTGTGTAGCCTCCTACAAATCTCCCTAGTCTTGACGGAATAGATAATTGGGTTGAGCATTGGAGGCACAAAGAGATAGACCAGGGACATAAACTTGTGCACATACTCAGGTGCATGCTTCCCAAATCGATGGACCATTGACACACTAAGCATGGGCACATAGAAGATGAGCACAGCACAGATATGTGACACGCATGTGTTGAGTGTCTTAAGTCTTTCCTCCCGGGAGGCGATGGCCAGCACAGAGTGGAGAATGAGGACATACGAGAGGAGGATGAGCACAGAATCCACTCCAAAGGCAGAGATGACAATGAAAAGGCCATACATGCTGTTGAGGGTGGTATCTCCACAGGGTAGGCGAATCAAATCTGGGTGCAGGCAGTAGGAATGAGTCAGGACATTGGCCTTACAGAAGGGAAGTCTCTTCAGGAGGAAGGGAAGTGGGAAGACCATGCAGAAGCTTCGGGTGATGATGCATATGCCCATGTGGGCCACACGAGCATTTGTGAGTACTGAGGAATAACGCAAGGGGTTACAGATGGCCACGTAGCGGTCAAAACTCATGGCCAGCAAGATCCCAGACTCTGTCCAAGAGAAAAAGTGGATGAAGAACATCTGGGCCAAGCAAGCCCCAAAAGCAGTCTCTGGAGCATGAAAACACATAGAAGCCAGTACAGTGGGCAATGTAGAAAAAGACACCCCTAGGTCATTGAGAGACAAAAGTGACAGGAAGTAGTACATTGGTTGGTGCAAGCTCTGCTCCTTCTTTATGATGAAGAGAATGAGGGAATTGCCCAGGATGGAGGTGGCATAAAGCAGCAGGAGGAGGGCAGCCAGCCAGTGCTCCAGGCTTTCCATCTCAGGAAAACCCATTAGTGTGATGCTAGTGGTACTCGAGATGTTAGTCCCAAAGTTTCTCATGAAGGTCTCTGGCTTTCAGGGAAATACAACTGGAGTGAAGCAAGATCAGACAGTGGAAGGAGTGACAATCAGGAGTGGCCAGTGTCACGGGGTAGGAGAGACAATGATGCTAAGATTCCAATGCCAAAGACCATGGAAAGGATAGGAAGGAGGTTACATTTCAGATCTTCTACTGCCCAGCAATAATCCCAGATCTGTCATGGGCTTTGGTTCTTTCCTCAAGGAAATTATTTGACATTTTGGGGGATGTTATTTTTTTCTTCTTGTGTGTTATGCTTTAAAGAGTTTAAATCATTCACTGATGATGGAGAACTGTTTTGTCCTTTCTTTCCACCAGTTCTTAGCCATCACCTTCTTCAATAAGTGAGATACAGTAAGTCCTAATGAAGTCTGTTTTTAGTACTCTTTACCTACTGGTTTATTCTCTTGTATGCAAGGGACAGCATTTTCTGGCTGTGTTCTAAACTGCCTCCTCACTCGAACATCACACAAGTTCCTCATCTTCTCTTTAATTGCTTGAGCTCCTTCCTTATTCATCCTTTTTCCATAAGCTCACCACTCCTCCACTTGTGATTACTCTGAGGTTTCCCTTCCTAGACAGCTCTCTGTCTCTCTCTGTCTCTCTGTCTCTCTCCCTTCCCCCCTTTCTTTGGATAAAAGATTTTCAAAGTGTACTGTATGTTACATTCCCCACACCCATACTAATTAAATCTGAATCTCTGCAGACATAACTAAGGATTCAGTACTTTTGTGATCTGGTAAGCAATTCCAGTAAGCAGCCAAATTTGAGAATTGGCTGTTTAAATCACTGCTATCCACATTCAGACGTGTGCCACACCCCCATCAAATTATTCACTAAAGCCCAACTTCAGGAGCTTTAATCATTACACACAGAATAACAAATTCATCACTTTTTAATGTCTTTCAGAGAAGCCCTCATTTCTCTGCTCCTTTCCACAACTACTATTCTCAAAACTATTTTGTAATTACAATATCTACCTTATTTATCGTCTGTATAACAATGATTCCCACATATGTCTCTAGGCTTCTTTTCTAGCTATTGATTTATGCAACAATTACCAATTAATTGTAGCAGTTCATTGGTATATCAAACACAACATACGCAAAGGTGAACTTTTGTCCATCCTCATACTTGATCCTCTCCGATATTTATTATTTCATTGAACTCCTTCCCCACTTATCCATATGCTCACATGAGAAAAGTCTAGGAGGCATTCACAGATTTAATTAATCTGATGTAACTTATCCACTACATACCCAAACCTAGCTTTTCTTCTTCAACTCATTCCAGTGGTAGCTCATCCCCAAGTGTGTTTATTTATTATTTATTTTTACCTAGAGCGTGTGTTGGTACATTGTATACATAATGGTCACATTCATCATGGTTATTTTGTACCTGTACATATCTTGGTTTCCCCTCCTCTTCCCCACCCCTCCCTTTTGCTCCCCCTTCCCTATTTACAGCAGTTTTATTTATATTTTCCCATTTTTTCCCTTTCCTCTTTCTTCCCTTTTTCTCTTCTTTCTTTTCCCATCTTCCCCCTTTCTAGTTCCCCTCTATTTTGACTATTATCTTCACTTTTTATAATATCTATTACACCTCTTTGTTCTTATTTCCCCTATGATTACTCATATCAGAGAAACAATTTGATGTATACTCATGAGTGTCTGATTAATTTCACTTAACAGTATGTTCTCAAGGTATATCCATTTACCTACAAATGTCTCTAACTTAGCCTTTTTTATGGTAGAGTAGTACTCCATTGTGTAGAAAAACTATATCTTATTTAGCCATTCATTAGTTGTTGGGCATTTAGGTTATTTCCAAGACTTAGCTAAGTGAACACACCCTAAGTGTGTTTAAACACTATGTTAGGAGAACCTTCCTTACTGACCATCTGGTTTAATGTCACGACTCTTTCTAACATTCTATACAAAGCAGCAAAATAATTAATGACAATGCAAATGAAAAGGTTTTACTAAAAATCTTTCAATGGTTTAATTTACCTTTTGAAATAAAAATTCATATAAAAATCAAATCTTTACCATGGCATGTAACAGCAGAAACAGTATCCAGGAATTTGCCCTGTTCCAATTATTTTAATCACTTATTACTTCTCATGCTCATATGCCTATTATGTATTCTGACACAATTTTTCTTCACTGGTTTTGTCACATGTTAGAATTATTCTGACTTATTACATATTTATTTGGTTATTTGAATAGCATCTTTCTCTCACACTAAATTATGAGCTCCTATAATTGTGTTTCTTCTTATCTTATCCTCAGTTCTTTGGCAAATAAATTGTCATATAAAACCCCAAACTAAGACTCACAGATTCCCAGCAGTAGTTTTAATTATTAAAATATTTATTTAATAAACTACTTTGGGAAGAAGATATAAGGACGTACATTTTAAGGTATAAAATAATCCAGATAGATAAAATTACTCACTTACCATATAATAGCTGAGATTTTATCTCACTTTTGCCTCATACCAGCTATGAAGTTAAGTAACTCCCTCATATCTTATTTTCACATTTATAAGATAGAAAAAAGTAATACAGAGTAAAATATTTAAAGTGAATGTTCAGATCTCTGGGGCAAGACACATACTGAATAAATGGCAGCTAAAAATATAGCAATCAATAATGTTATTTAGGGCCCAAGGTTCCCTGGTCCTGTCTCCAAACTGTCTTCCTACGTTCAGTTTCCCAGTCAAAGACTCTCTTCTTTGGTAACAACATTTTACCTGCTGTCTAATGAGAATATTAAGGTCTTATTTAATCATACTGAATCATTCAGACCAAACAAAATCTGGTATGCTTCTCTGAGTCAGGTCTGCAAACACCTGGCTTTTCCATAGTGGAAAAGTATGAGAATGAGACCAGCATAGCGAATGATCTCAGGCACCGGGAGCTACGTGTGATTATGACTACAGGAAGAGAGTGAGAAGCCAAACAAATGTATACTTAAATAACAGAGAGCCTCTCCTTCAAATCCCTCTACCCCTGGTATACATGCGTATGGTTTCTGACGGTCACTGTGAGGAAGAGCTGAGAGTTCAACTTACCTCCTCAAAGTATCTTTGGTGGACGAGAGGAGAGAGGATGGTGTTAACCACTAAGAGAGCCACAGAGCCTACACACAGCTGTACTGCCAGCCTCCATCTGCTCCCTGCTCTGACCTCTATAAATCTGCCTATCAAGTGTCCCCTGGCAGGATGGATGTATCTCAGCGGTAAAGAACTTGCCCAGTGTGTGCAAGACCCTGCTTTTGATCTCCAGCACTGTCAGAAAAACAAAAAATGCCTCCCTTGAGTCTGCTAGGGTCTGGTTAAATCCATGAGTTGAAAGGCTCAACTGGGTGACAGGAAATGTGACAAATCTCAAGGGAATGATTCTTCTGTGCCCTGTCATTTGTCCTCCTCAGAGATTTCAAAGAAATTAAGAATGAGAAGAGAACCGTGGTTTTTGGAATAATCGACACACTGTGTTCCTCATGTAGAATGAAGATCCAGAAAGAATGTATCAACAAGAGTTTGATTGAATATCATATCTGGCTTTTATAGATTAAATATCTGAGATTCACAGAGATTATGAAACTTCCCATATTATAAAATTATTGGATAAACTAAGATTCCAACCCAGGATGAAACAGCATGTTTATATACAGATATACAGATATCACTCACACACACACACACACACACACACACACACACACACACACACATTGCCAGGGGAAGAAATGAAAATGAAGAAAAAAGAGATCTGAAGGAGAGAATCAGCAAAACAATTACAAGGAGAAGACCCAACAATGCCACCAAAAAAGCGAGCTTGATACGCTAATGCATTGGGTTTTTAGACTTTGATACATATCCATCTGAAAATAAGGCATGGAAAGTTTGAATTATTTAAGTGTCTTTGCTTCTTTTTCTTTGTTTGCCCAGAAGTGTAATTATGGTCTGTCTCTCACCAAGTATACTCTGCTAGTTAAGTAAGCTAGGTAAGTTTTGTTCATGTAATAATTTACTTCTCATTATAAATTAGTAACATCATTCATGTATGGTCATTGTTTTGGTTAATGTGAATTCATCCTTGAGACACAAAACCACATTGAAAGCTATACAGAGACAGCACAATGAACAGAACAAGTTTCTCTCCATTCTCACAGTGATCTGGACACACTAGCTGCACAAACAATTGAACATGTTTGTTCACTTTGAGAAAGAGCTTTAGGATGCTACAAGTGGGAACCACTTTAGAGGTTTAGATTGAAACCTGAAGGATAAATTAGAAATGACCAAGACAAGAAAGATGAGAGCCCAATGAATGTGTTGCCCTTATGAACTCAACTTGCAGAAATATTTTCGTCCTTTCAGTTCCACCTCCTATATACATGTTTCACTAATTCCATTTGAGTCGCACAGATACCCTCTCAATCAGTATATGAACATTTCAAATTTAGATTATTACAATAGTATCTTAGCTATTTCTCCTTCTTCATGTCCATTTCCACATTACAGAAATTCTAAGTCAAATTCAATCATGTTTTCTTCCATTTCCATTATGCTAATGTCTAATTTTACATATTGCCTATGGTGGACCGATGTGGTCATTTTCAGGAACACACAGCTGAACTGAATCGGTGTGGTTCTGAGCATAGAAAATCCACCTGAAGATTGTTGCTGACACAACATAAAGGAGAACAGCAGCAGAAGATAATTACCAGCTGTTTCCCAGGAGAAGCTCCATTGCGGCTGGTTCTCCAGAAGGGGACTTGGCTGTTTCTCATCACAGAAGGAGCTCGGGGCCTTGCTGTTGTTGGGGATGGCTGCTGTTTGCTTCGAGGGAGTTCTGGTTTTCACTTCCACTGTGAGTGTCATACTATGGTTGAAGTACAGATTTCTTCAGGCTTTTAGTGCAGACACAGACATACACGGGACATAGCTGTGGAATCCCAGCCCTTGATTGGATCTTTCAGGTCTCCAGTGCGTAGACAGACGTTCTGCACTCCTCCTGCATTTGGCTTGTGTGTGTGAATGTTGTAATGTGTAAATGTCCTGTATTAAATCTGCTGTCTTGCAAACTTTTGACTCTAGTCAAAAGTGACTAATACATGGCCTATAAGATGACTTTTGCTTTCTTTTCCAACTTTACATTGAATCATTTCCCTCTTCCTCTTTTTGTTCCAAATATTAGGACCTTCTTTTAGGTGCTTGAATATACAAACTCGGCTCCAACTTCAAGGACTTTGCAGATTCTGTTCCCACATCTTGGAAGTTTTTCTACATGCCTTTTTCTTTCATTGGGCTAGCTACTTATACAACATTGCTTAGACTGAAAATTACTATCCTAGCTGGGGATTTAGCTCAGTGGTTAGAGTGCTTGCCTTGCAAGCACAAGGCCCTGAGTTCTATCCCCAGCACCAAAAAAAAAAAAAAAAAAAAAAAAGAAAGAAAGAAAAAGAAAATTACTATCCTATGGGGAAGGCCTCTTATAATTTCCCACTGCAGATAGAATTCTACTAAAAAACACATATTAACATTCTCCACTGATCTTTTTTAGTGTCTCACAGAGTTGTAATTAAGTTGCTAATACAAATAATAAATTAGTCAGGGTATCTCTCCTACATTAATTGTAAATTCAGTAAAAGACGGAGCCACGTCTCTCTTATTCTTTGATATATTTAAAGCACCCAGTGTAATATTTGGCAAATATCAGGCATACAACTAATATTTTTGTCAAAACCAGCACCATCATGATAGCAATATTGATTTTCTTCTCATAGATTTTTGTAAAATTGGATTATTCACATTGCAAGATACATATGACTTGTACACGCTTGCCTAACCTGTGATTTTTTTCATCACTTTACCTACATAGATGTAGCCTCAAAGTACCATCTTGCAGAATGAGCCATACTTGGGACTTTACTTCATTTATTTTTTAGCAAACTAGTTTCCAACCAAAACCCTCTTTTTTTTCCTGTTCTAAAACCTTTGTAAAGTGTCTTATTTGCTTTTACATGCACATACTTCAATCATTCTCTCACAATCACCGCACACAGACACACACACACACACACTTTGCCCCATCCTCCCTCCAGTTTCATTTTGAGAGTTTCAAGGTGTATAGTATATTTTGATGATATTTATGCTCTCTATTACCTGCCCTTACTCTCCCTGCCCTTCCCTGCTCTTCTTTTTCTCTCATCTAATAATAGTTTCCTTCCTACTTTCTCATCATCTTTTTTAGATTCCACATATTAGGGAGAACACCTTTCTAATTTGGTTGATCTAAGCCAATGTGCACTAGAGAAATCTCTGGCCCTATGGTCTTTTTTACAGAAACTTTTTCCAGTATCTCACATATGGTAATCATGAGGTCTTATTGTGCTGGATTGTAAATACGTACCCCAGTGTAACATTCAGTTATTTTTGCTGTGAATTCTGTGTGTTCACTAGCTTTATTAATTCATTTAAACTTTGCAGTCACCTTCTAGAATAATTACTATTGTCTGTAATTTGCACTGACGGAAATAGAAGCCCAGTGTTAGCTATTTCATAGTCGCAAACTATGTAAGAGACTTGGATAGCATTTCAGTCTAAGGACTCAGTTATGCCAGATGGTCACAAGTGCAAATTCAAAGGAGCAGTGCCAAAGAGTTCTGTATTCTCTAAGGGTTGCTTTTTGGCCTTACATAAGTCATGTGCAGCTGGGTGCACAACAAACAGCCATATTAATGATGAGTCAGCCTCCTCCGAAAAAGTCTATCTTCTAGGTGTTTAATCTAAACTAAAACTATCAGCGTTAACTACGTTTAGCTGTAGGAGCCCCTAAGAAGGAGGGCAAGAATTGCAAAAATTTTTACAATAGAGTCAGTGACTCAAAATCAGACTAGTCTTGGACTTGGGAGTGAAACTGTATTAGTTTAGCTCCTCCTCCTTCACTTACTATTTGTCTTATCCTGGACAAGGTTTCAATCTATTCTGTTGATTCACTGTCTTCAACTATAAGACAAGAATAATAATTTTACATGCATTGTAATTTTACAGACTTTCTGATATGAGCTCCCAAGATTTTTCTAAATAATATGATAAATAAAAACTCTTTAACATTACCTGACATATAATAAAAAAGAATATATCAGAACCATACAAAGCTTCAGTTATGCAAGATTATGAACGAGTACTAGAGCTCTCCTACACAGCACAGTGCCAACAGTTAGCAATGCTCTTTGGAGACTTGAAATTTTTCTAAGAGGGTGGATCTTTTTTTTCCAGTGTCACCAATCTAACTCAGGATTTTACACATGCTAAGTAAGTGCTCTCACGTTGAGCTACATTCATGTCTCTAAGAAGGCAGATCTTTAGCTGTGTTCTCATCACAAAAAATAAAAACATATATTAAAAATTGTCAGGTTGCAAGGAAATTTTAGAGGTAATAGACATGCTTATTGTTTAGATTGTGGTGATGGTTTCATAGCTGTATATTTATCTTCTAACTAATGAACTTCTACACATTGTGTATGTATAGCTTTTTAATGTCAATCCCAAAGAGATGTTAACATTCAAAGCTGCTAAAATGAGCATCTGAGATTTTTAATGACTGGTCTAGTTCACTCAAATTAATGAATATGTAAGATGAGATTAGTAGCACTGGCATAGATAAAATGCTCTGTTACTTTTTTTCAAACTAATTATCTGATAATTACTCTTTGACTACAGAGACACTCACTGGCCCTGGCTTCAGGTACGTGAGAAATGAAAAGTGAAATCATGATGTGTTCCTAATGTACAATGAAATCCTTAAACAGCACGGAAAGAGTCTGTTCTGGAACCTTCTACTGGAATTGTTAAAATATCTCCAGCCTTGCACAATGTCTATATTTCACTTTCCACTCAATCATATTTTCCAGAGGGTCATTGATTTTTCAAGCTTATTCAAAGATCAGAGCTTTTTTTAATTACTGTCTCTTTTTTGGTTTCACATTAATTCATTTATTTATTTTCAAACATTTTATAAAGTATTTTATTTTTTATAATATCTTCATTGAATGTTTAATTTCTTAACTTTTTCTTCTTTTAACATAAAAAATTTACAAGTATTCAAGACCATGAATTTATAAAGAATCTGACTGTACTTTATAGATTTCTCTACAGTCTCCCAACTTCATTATTTCCTTAATTGTTTGTTACCGTACATGCAAATATATAAAATTTAAATTATAACATAAACTTTACTAAACTTTAGTAATACTTAAAATACAGATCATTTAATACAATTTGTTTGTACTTACATTTATGTTATTTTCAAGACTGGATAGCTAACATATGTTATGTAAAATCGGTGTGCATAGATATTGTAGGATGTGTGTGTGTGTATATATGTGTGTGTGTGTGTGTGTGTGTGATTTCAACAAATATCACATGGACATATTTTGGGGGGAAAAAAATCCCTTCCTCATATTGACAGTGTTTTCACTGTAATAAGTAACCTCTTGTGGAATGAGTCACTTTAAACAAGGATAACAGCAGCATATTATGACAAAATGGAAGAATGATTATAAGGATATGTATTTTTGTATTGAAAAAGAAGGAAATTGAGAAAATTTCAATGCCCTAAATTGCGGCACATTTTACCTTAGCAAAACCTGTTGTATTCAGTCTTCTCTATTGCCAAGCTGTCCGCAAATATCTGATGGCAGAAATCTTATTTTAAGGTTCATGACCAAAAGAATAGTAAAAATGTCTTGCCAATGCAGGTTTTGAAAATTCATGCTTTTAGACTAAGAGTAAACATTCTCTAGATGTTGACTTTTCAACATGTCTCCTGCTCAAAACTCAGTTCCCAGCAGTATTTTGTAAAGCTTCCGACGAATCTCTTTAGTTTTGATGGAATAGATGACAGGGTTGAGCATGGGAGGCACAAATAGATAAATAAAGGACATGAGCATGTGCACATACTGTGGGGCATGCCTCCCATAGCGAGCAGCCATGGACACACTGACCATGGGCACATAGAAGATGAGCACAGCACACATGTGTGACACGCATGTGTTGAGTGTCTTTATCCGTTCCTCCTGGGAAGCAATTGCAAGTATAGAACGAAGTATGAGCACATATGAGAGGAGAATGAGTGCCGAATCCAGGCCAAAAGTAGAAATGACAAGAAATAGACCAAAGATATTATTGATGGTGATGTCACCACAGGGCAGGCGGATCAGATCTGGATGCAAGCAGTAGGCATGGGACAGCACATTGGCCTTGCAGAAGGGTAACCTCTTCAGAAGCAAAGGCAGTGGGAAAACCATGCAGAAACTGCGGACAATAACAGACAGGGCCATCTGCACCACACAGCCGTCAGTGAGTACTGTGGAGTAGCGCAGTGGGTTACAGATGGCCACATAGCGGTCAAAGCTCATGACAAGCAGGATCCCAGATTCCATGAAGGAGAAAAGATGGATAAAGAACATTTGGGTCATGCAAGAATTAAAACCAATTTCTCTCAAGTGGAAGCAAAATGTGGCCATTACTGTGGGCAGGGTGGAAAGAGACACACCTAGGTCATTAACTGATAGCAGGGACAGGAAGTAGTACATAGGCTGGTGCAAACTGTGTTCCTCCTTGATAATGAAAAGGATAAGGGAATTGCCCACAATGGAGACCATGTAGAGGGCACCAAGAAGCAAGAACACCCAGTGTTGGGAGGTCTCCAGTCCTGGGAGTCCTGTCAAGGTGAAAGAAGGCAACCCTGAACTGTTGAGGGGGTCACTTCCCATCCCAGATGCCTGCATAGACTGTAGGGCCACCGTCCTGTCAAGGAGACAAACACACAGTGTTAAGCATGGCTTCTGCCTAGTATTATAAGTCTCTGACATAACACCTAGTCCGATTTTCAATTTTGCCTACCACATCACTCTTCCTTGCCTCTCACAGTTACTAAGATTTCTGAACTCTGAGTTGTCTCAATGTATCTAGCTGGCAAAATGTGTTTCTTTGCCCTCCTTTAAATCTGTTTCTATCACTCTCTTTCACCTTTAAAGCTATGAACTATTTTCTTTGTAAATTTATAGGTATCAATTCATTCAAGAACTTAGACAAAGTGTTCCTGATCACTACTTCCTCGACTATTATACCCTCTTTCAGAGCAAAGCACAAATGCATTGAACACAAAAGTCTCCTCTTTCTACTCTTTTGTGCTACTGAGACTCCACTAATTTACTGTGACTTTTGGCTTTCAACTCCCTTTACAGCCTCTCAGTTCTTCCATCCATTCATCCAGGTGGAAGAGAAATGTACAGAAAATTATCCATCCATAGAGATACCCTTCCAGATCTTCATCACAATATCTGGACTTTCATTTTCCACCCAGCCTTTTATTCTTCTGACCCTTCATTTCATGGCACTAATTTTCTCACTGAGATATTTAATTTACTAAAAATAATGTCTCAACTTATTTCAGAATCAAACAGTGCCTAGGTCTTCAAAGCCATGAATTAATAATCATTGCTCTACCCCAAGAATTGCTTTTCATCTATTTTCTCATTGAATGTTATCATCATTATGCCCAAAATCGAGACACAAAATCCAAATATTGTTTTAATTACTTCTTCCTTTGCCTACTACATTAAACCAGGAAACAGTTGCTGAAAATACTGACACCAAAGTGGCTCTTCCAGCATCTTTCTCTATGAAATTCCACCGGCAGTATCACCCTTCGGACTGAAGATCTCATTAGTGTACCATACTAAGAGCCTCTACATAGAGCTCATGACTTTCCCTAACTCATTACTAATCTAAAGTGGGACTAGTAGTTTTAAAGGGCAAATAGAAAATACACTTTTCTGACTAGAAACCTTAATTCTTCACGACCAAATAATCAAATTCAAACACATTAGCCTAGAATCGAAGACCCCTATAGACAGTACCAAACCAATATTTCTGACTTATCAGGATTATCTTCCTCATACCTCAAGACACCCAGATCAGTCTACTTGCTATTTTCCAGGCTTTGCTTGCAGCTCCCTAGATCCCAGAGCTTTCCTACCTGTATGAAGACACCTAGTCAAATCATCTTCCAGGCCAAGGTCCAAGGACACTCTCCTCAGTGAAGACTTAGCTGACCATTCTGAGCAGAGCTGATGGCCCCCACCTTCCTAGATGTAGACTCGCAGTTCCTTTTGTTTGTACTTTTCCTTCCACTCTGCATTATACATTGTGAATCTTCTCTCCTGTCCTCCCAGCTGCAAGAACACTTACTCTAAATTTCAATCCCTGCTATTCTGAGTTTAGGAAAAAAAAAAACTCGATTAGGAACGGTGGTCAGTAAGTCACTCAAGTGTTCTGGGTTTTGG
Source organism: Hystrix cristata (assembly GCA_004026905.1). Taxonomy (NCBI): domain Eukaryota; kingdom Metazoa; phylum Chordata; class Mammalia; order Rodentia; family Hystricidae; genus Hystrix; species Hystrix cristata. The sequence goes on along the minus strand of PVJO010011651.1, from coordinate 25,500 downwards.
TCCTTTTGTTTTAAAGTGGAGATGCTAACGCTAATAAATTTACATCATGGGCTTGTAAAAAGCCAGGTGTAAGCAGCTATGAAAACTCTTAGAGCCAAAGATTTTGCAATCTGAATTCTAAAGCCCTTTCAGCTATGATGAATGTGATCATTGTGTATACAATGTACCAATACATGTTCTTGGTAAATAAATTTAAAAAAAAAAAAAAGCCCTTTCAACATCCTCAGACTCAGCCTTTCATCTATCTGCTTTTGCTCCTCCAGCTGCATTTGGGACTCCTCTATCCTTTCTCCTCAGGATGAATTTTTTCCTTATTCCATATTCTTGGAACCCCTTTGTTTTCCTTACCAGCCTAATTTGCAATCTTTTAAAATTAAGTAGGATATTTCAACTCGGCTTCTAAAACACACAAGGTCTTTTTATACATTCTCTGATACCACATTTTTGTGAGAAAAGTATGAGAGTGTTCACTCACAACACAAAGACATCTAGGTCCGAAGTCCAGCCCGGTGGGGAATTCCTGCTGCAGAAGTAACCCATGAAGCAGGAGGGATGGTGGGATTTCAGAGCCCGAGAGCCACAGACAGAAAATTGCAGGACTCAGAATGTCTAGGCTAAGGGCAGAGTGCCTTAGGGCCTGAATCTGGAGCATCTGACACTTCAGTTTACCTTCTATGCATGGAAGGTGCAGACAGGAAGAGCAGTACGGGCCCTGCATGCCCTGCCCACAGCCCCCAGTCACCTATGCCAGCTCCTTGGCCTGAGTTATATATGACTGCGTCCAGCAAGTCCCTCAAGACGTGATCAGCTCAGATTTTCACAGACTTAAGGGAATAAACAATGCCAACAATGCTCTCTATCTCCCTGACTTAGTGTTTCATCTCTCATAGGAAAATGTTGGAGCATGAAAGATCAGAACTGTAACAGACCTGCGAGAACATTGCATCTAACTTTTCATTTTACAGAAGTAACCGGAGACTAGAAAGTAAAAAAAAAAAATCTCAAATTTATATAGCTTTTATTTTTTTATATATAGCTTTTAGTGGCAAAATGTAGTTAAATCTAAGTCTTCTAAAATTCTGTTTATGACTTTTCTACTATATACCTATGATCGATATTCATAAAAATTGTTTCATCCTACTCAGAGAGCTCAAGTCCCATGTAAATGAATTTTGGAAATGGAATTTATCAGGACAAGTGAAATGCCCACCTGAATCATCCGTGAAATTGACATCAAACAAAAGCACTGGTACATGGTGGCTGAACACACAGAGGAGGTGATTATGAGGTAAATTATAGGAAATATTTGCCTTGGTTAAGAAGGCGTTGAGAATGTTGCTCCATGCTGTTTTCCACACAAATGCTTATTGAATCTCTGAGAGGGAGGCATCCAAAATACTAAGGAGTAGTTGATAAAGTTTGGCACTAGATGGGCCCAAGTTTGATTCTAGGTTTTACCACTTGAGAAAGTCTCTAACCCACACACAGTTATATTTTTTTCACCAATAATGAGGTAATAATCACATATCACAGAAAAATTGGGATTATTAAAGGGAATAGTGCATTAAAAAAGAAAACACATTAAGCTTGCAGCACTCTGTAGAGATTAGCTGTTACATTTAAGTCCCAAACATTGAGTCCTAAAGGTAAGACCATTGGAAATAGACATGACTTAAGTGTATAGAATAATAAGAACGAACACTTACACTCATTTGAACAACTTATTTCTAGGAAAAAGCTATCAGATACATCAAAAAGAAATAGAAACTTACATTTAAGCCAAATCAGTGAAGATAGTGGGGAAACTGGTTTTACACAGCACCTGCCTAGATATAGTCATTGTTCTTAACTGGTATGAAAATGCAGTGGGTTTTAGGAATCATGTTCAAAATAAATAAATCAGACAAAAAGATTCAGCACATGACCTAATAGGCTCTTAAATCTTCTCACAGTCATATTAGTTCTCCTGGACAGAGGTCAGGAAATCGCCTGAGCCAGGCTCGATACACATGGATTTATCACAATTCTGTGCCTCTTGTCCCTTTGTCATGAGTCTTTCTCTTTAAAGTTTCCCAAATGAAAAAAAAAAATTTATTTCTAACAAGGCAACAATCACTACCCTCAAGGTCTATAACAAAAATAAGAATAAACAAAGGTATTCATTGAGTGCTGACATGATTTTATTCATGGGAATGTGCAGCTGAATAAGTGTATCAGTTCATAGTCTACCTTTGGAAACTCTTAAGAAAGGAATAGTCCGATAAATGCAATGATAAGAGATAGAGGGAGAATTTTAGAGTCGAACAAAGCAGGAGGATACACAACATTGTTGGGCAATCTGAGAAGATAGCCAGTAACATATAATAGTGCTCTTAACTACCAAAGAATGAGAAAATATCATTGAAGTGAATGTGGTTGGCAGAATGCCCCTCAAAATACGTCTAAATTTTGAACTTACGAATATTCTGTTTCACGGCAAAAGGGATTTTGCAGATAGAATTAAAATTGTCTTGGTGTGATCAAAATACATGTGAGCATTTAACTTTTTAAGAATATACCATACTAAAAAACACATTGCCATTAATCCCCTTGAAATTACCCATTACTGAGGTTGGAAAACACTCATCCCTTTGTTCTTGCTACTTTCAGAAGCAGTTCTGGAGCTCCCCTTCCATAACTGTCTTTAAGAGTGTGATAGAAAATCATGATGAATCTCACTGCCAAGTGCCATCCAGCAGAAATGTAGGCTCATAAAAACATTATAAATATGTCCTCATCCCCTTCACTCACTGGATCTGGCACCTTGTGATATCTGCCTCTTCCAAAAAGTCAAAATAACTGTGAAAACTGAATTTTGGGTCAGGTGTAGTGGTGCACAACTATAATCCCAGAACTCAGGAGGCTGAGGCAACAGGATCACTTCAAGTTCAAGACCAGCCTGGGCTACATAAGTGAGTTCAAGACCACTCTCACTGAACTATATACCAAGACCCTGTCTCAAAAACAAAATATTCATTCAGACTATGTTTTATTCATGTGATTTTGGAAGCTGAATGTATAATTTTGCATTTATCCTTGCAATTAAAAATAATACAAATATGTAAGCTATTGTGTGTATTTATACAAATTAATTTATTTGATTCAAGTCTCAAAATAAACCTATGAGGTTGGTAAATCAGAGATTTGGATCTCATTTTACAGGTGAAAAATTAAGACAGAGGTTCATTCTACTGACACAGGATGCCACCTCCCATTTATACTGTCTCCTATAGAGGGATTATGGAGCCCAGAAAGAGCAGTAGCATTTCCCAACATGAAATTGCTTTGAAAAAAGTCAGAATCTATTCATATAGTCACTCAGTAATTTCCTTTAATCATTATTTTATCCTCTTATTTATTCTATCATTATTCTTCTTCAACCTCTTTTTCACATATTCTTCCTTTATTACCCGGCACCATCAGATGACAGCTGAATGAAGAGTCCATAGTAAGCCTAATGTGGACGAATAGAGTAAACTAAGGCAAAATTGCTTCCCTACATATCTCAGATTCTACCAGGGGAAGATTGTAGATATGAAGAATTGCAGAATGGTCTCAGGATTTACCTAGCCAAAGGGCTGGTGAGTTCAATGGCGGCAAATCCAAGTGCCTACAAACCTCTGGGTCTCTCACAGAGGAAAAAAATACTAGGAATCCTAAAGTCAAATTCTGATGTCTCAGATATCAGTGCTATCAAACTCAAAAACATTTTCAAACACCATGATAGCAAATGCCCTGGTTCTTGGCAAGAGCAGAAATTAACAACCCACATTAGCCTTGCACAAAGGCAATGATATATACTCATCCCATAATTATTCCTGTCCCATCCTTTTGTCTTTTTCAGAGTTGTGCAGGCCCAAACTGGAAGTCCTAGCTTACAAACCACCAAATATTTTGAAGTTATTTTCCTCCAGAAAATAGTCCTACCTGTAGTGATGCTCAATATTCTTTGATAATTATTGAAAAATACCAGTTTTTTTTACCTCTAAAGGATGTAGACAGAGTTAATTTCTGTATACAAGCCAAAGTGGTCCTGTCAGGTTCTAACCTAATACTAAAGATCAAATACTTGATCATTGGCCCTAGAATTTGAATTGCAACACTCATGTTCCAAACTGATTTATTCCTACTCTGGGGTCTTGGTTGCTGTTATGGTTTGTGTCTAGATGTCCCCCCAAAGTCTCATATGGTCATAGGTGGGGTGTTTTCAGAGGTGGCTGGATCTCAAGTGTGTGATTATTAAATTAGTCCACTGACTGGTTAGGCATAATTCTGCTGGGATCAAGGATGTGATGGTAGGATTAAGGGTGGGAGTGCTACCCACTCTATGGACAGACAGCCTGGATAAGATATAAGGGACAGAAAAAGGCTTGTCTTTTTCCCCTTTTTTGCTTCACTTGCCTGCCTTGCTGCCTCTGCCTGTCTGCCATGCCACCCTGCCTTGGATCCAGCTGATTGTCAATTGAAACCTCTACAAACTGTGAGCTAAATAAATCTTTCTTCCCCTGATTCGGGTATCAAGTATTTTGTCTCAGCAACGAGAGAAAAGTAACTAAGACAATTGCTATACTCCTAGATCATCCCGTATTTCTAGATTTGCCAATCAGAACTTGACTGCGAAAGCATTTTAAGAAGCCTGCAGCATATTTCCTTTGTCTTAACAGAGTAGATGACAGGATTTAGCATGGGAGGTACAAAGAGGTAGAGAAGTGACATGAGGATATGGACAGAACGGGGCAGGTTGGCCCCAAAGTGAAGCGTTCCTCCTGAGCTGCAATGGTTAGTACCAATCTCAGGATGAGCACGTAGGAAATGAGGATGAGCGCAGAGTCCAAGCCAAAGATGAGCAACACAATAGCCAACCCATAGCAGCTGTTGACAGAGACCTCAGTACACACCAATTTAATCATGTCCACATGAAGGCAGTAGGCATGGGAGAGGACATTCGGAGAGAGGCAGAAGGATAGCCTTTGCAGCAGCAGTGGGAAAACTAAGATGACGACAAAGCTGCAGAGGACAATTCCCAGGCCCACAGCTACAACGCGGGAGCTGGTGAGCACTGTAGCATAGCACAGCGGGCTGCAGACTGCCACACAGTGATCAAAGTTCATAGACAGAAGGATGCCAGTCTCTGTCCAAGAGAAAAGATGGATGAGAAACATCTGGGTCAAACAGGCATTAAAGGCGATCACTCGAGCATGGAAGCAGAGGACAGCCAGCACAGTGGGCAATGTGGAGGACACACTCAAGTCATTGACTGAAAGTAGGGACAGGAGGTAGTACTTGGGCTGGTGCAAGCTCTGCTCCAACTTGACAACAGGGAGGATCAGGGTGTTGCCCACAATGGAGAAAGCATAGGATAAAAGGAGAGGGAGGAATAACCAGGGCTCCATAGCCTCCATTCCTGGAAAGCCTGTCAGAATAAAGCTGGGAGCATCAGAAGCATTGATGCTAAAGTTGCCCATTAGAAGATGTGGACATTTGTCATCAGCCAGCTGGGTCTTTTGAAAAATGTACACTCTATGTTTAAGATTGCTACTGTTCCTAGGGAGGAAAAGGCAACACCAGGTTTATAAATTGTTACTACACATGGATAATATTCCTGAAATTCACTGGGGATATGACTATGGAATGCTTGCTGTTGAGAGTGTCTTATCACTTGGGCTTCAGAAGAACGATTAGTAATCTTTTTCTGGGATGCTGTGGCTGACTGTCCATTCAGAGTCACCAGTGAGACTCTCTCGATGGCCTTCTCCTGGCCTTTTCACAGCTACCCTTCATGTGCCTCTAATTTCCCAGGCATAGCTTCATGTGATGCTAACACTTTTATTTATTCACAGAAATAAATAGACAGGAATGGCTTGTGGATACTGCCAACTGGTAAGCATTAAAGGCAGATTGCTCTTTTGGTATATAAAAGCATGTTTAGATGAAAAGTTGATTGTGCATTGTAATTTTCTTTGGCAAAAATCCTGGCATATGTTTATATAAAACTTAAATATATGATTTTAAAGCACAGCATTGAATGATAGATTTTGGTCAGACAAGCAAAAGTAAAATACAAAAGATTAAGAAAAATTATAATACTGAAAAACTCTGTCCATTACCTTATTTTTCCTATAAGTGGGTAAAGAAAAACATCCATTCATTTCCATAGCAGACCATTACTCTTCCTCCTATTGAATGTCAAACTTCACAGAAGAAGATAAGAAACGCATTACATGAGCACAAACGGGACTGCGAGAAGAGGAGACAAAGGAGTAACATAGTGCATTTCACATCCTTCCCCTCGCTGCCTTGCACGGTGGAGTTTCAGGAACAACCATTTGGAGAAGGAACTACATTTAAGAATATTTCATACTATTTCTGCGCCATGTCCCAGAAACTCTGCATACTCCAGGGAAAAGTGGCTTCATTCCCCACTTTCGTAACTTAGGTATTAGTCCCATTTGGCTGCACACAGATAATTCCTAACATTTTAGTGTCATTGTCTACCATCAAAAACTGTATTATATCACTATCCTATTTATTATTTCATATAATTCTCAGGAGAAAAATTCATTTCTCTCCAGTAAAAAGTAAGTATTATGTTAATGAAGAATCACATTAGACATCCAGAGAACTTCTCTACTGAGGGATAAGGGTCTGGAAAGAGCGCGTAGGACCTGCTGCTGATGAGCGAGTTCGCTAGAAGGCAGCTCTGGATGGAAAGAGGTAGAGAGGATGAATCAGCTAGGCCTTGGGAAAGAGTCAGGTGAGTTGCCATTACTGTCATGAAAAGAAGGGACGCTGAAGATTTTGGAGATTGTCTCAAGGTCACTCACTTCTTCAACAAGCTACCAGATAAGAACTCTTTCCACCAGGTAACATATTCTGATACAAAGAAGTCTAAAACTGTCCTAAACAAAACCTGCTGCTGCAGAATAAAATCAATGTCAGTATCTCTTTCCTGACATGATTGGGGATGTCAGAGAGCAGCTGAGTGGTCCCTGTGAACACTACTATCCTCTCTGTTCCTGAGTAATCTCGATACCTTCATATGAAGCAAAACATTGTGGCAGAGGGTGAAAAGAGAAAGACAGGGACAGAGGGTCAGGGGATAAAGCAGCGAAGGAGAAACACACCAGATGATAAAAATATACAGGAAATAGTACGGACATGGGGAGCAGCAGGTGAGGGAAGTGGAATGCAAGATGTAAGCAGGAATTGTAGGGAAATGGGGACTGAACGTGGAGCACAGAGAAGGAGGCAGAGATGAAAACAAAACAGAACAGCTGTGAGGAAATGTCTTGGGTGCTCAAGGAGTGATGGGCTGCACTCTCCCCAGGCCAGGCCAAGGCTGTGGAAGACCTACACTCAGGCCACAGTCTACAGGAGCCACCACTCAACCTCCAAGCAGTGGGAGGGCTTTGGCGAGCCCAGATATCCTCCCTGCTAGCCCTGATGGGAATAGGCCCCTCAGAGCAAAACCCCAGCATTTGCACTAAACTGCCCTGTGTGGTTCACAGCTCTGTGGAAAGGACAAGGCAACCTCCCCTCTCCTCACAGCCAAGCAGGACTTACCTGTCCCCACACTATTTCCTCTTGTCTCCTGAGGTCCTACAAAGGAAGACCCCTGAAGATCTTCTGTCAAATTAAAAGTCTAAGTACCAAGGAGTCCAGCACCAGTAAGTGGTAAAAACCAAGAACGCAATCCCTTCTTTCCGACATCCAGCTCCGAAGTGTCCTTCCGCAAGCAAAGTGTTCACTCTGGGCCCCTTTTCTCAGGGGACTTGTAGAAGCCACACTACAGGGTCGCCTCAAGTCATAGATAATGGAAATGTAACAGCCATCAACTGTATCAATGTTTAGAGTGGTCCCTAAACTCCGTGAGGAGCTTTATGAATATTGTCTTTTTCAATCCTAAAAACAAAATTTACAATCTCTTCCCATTTGTCAAATGAGACAATACTCAGGAAGTCAGAGTACACCAAAAATCACAATACTGCTGAGTAGCAGCACTACATCCAAACACAGACCATCATTTATTCAGCTAACATTTTTGGGACACATAATAAATCCCATGCTTTATCCAACTAAAGTCCTGTTGATCATTACTATTTTTACCTTTTATTCTTGTGTCTCCTTCTCCTATTTAACTGATTATCTCTGCCTTTGTTTCTCTCTCTGCCTTGCTTCTCCCTCAAAAATAGAGAAAACTGAAAAAAATTATAAATAAAATTGATATCAATTTCTCTCATCTTTAAATCTCTGACTTTCCTTCTGATAAGGCCACCAGTTAAGATCTGGAAGAAAAACCTAACCCCTTCTTCTCCCTCCATCCAGGCCCAGGACTTAGATCTGCTTTATATACACCATAATATAAACAGATGGAATCAGGAAGTTGAATTTTCAATTTCCAAAGATCAAATGATTCATTTTCTTTTTTACAGAGCTATAAGTCACACACTATAAAATTCAAGTTTTAAGCAAACAATTCAATGAGTTCTGTTTATTTACAAAGCTGTGCGATCGAGACCAATATCTAATTCCAGAACATCTAGATCACCCTAAAAAGAGACTCCAAAACCACTACCAGTCATTTCCTACTACCATCTACTCCAGCTAATCTACTTTCTGTCTCTTTAGGTGTGCCTATTCTGAACATTTCACACAAATGTAATAATAAAATTTATGTCGTTTTGTGTCTGGCTTCTTTCATGTAAAGTTTTAAAAGTTTATTTGTGTTACGGTACATATTAGTACTGTGTTACTGATAAAATATTTCATTACACGAACAAACCATATTTTGTTCACCCCTTTATGAGTTGATGGCTATCTAGGGTGCTCTCACTGAGGGCTATTATGTCTAGTGGATTTTGAATATTTGCATACAAGCCTTTTTCTGAAAACATGTTTTCAATTTTTGCAAGTATATAACTGGAAGTAAATTTGATGAATCATTTGGTCACTATTTAATTGAAGAAAAACCAAACTGTTTTCCAAAGTGACTGTATCAATTTACATTTACACTAACAAACATAAGAGGATTCCAATTTTTCTGCATCCTCACTCATACTTGTTGTTTTCCATTTGGTTTCTGTTTTTGTTTGCTTACAAACATCCAAATGTGTGTGGAGTGGTATTTCACAGTGGTTTTGATTTGCATTTCATTTCCCAAGTGATTAATGATGTTGAATATCTTCTCATGTGTTTATTGGCTATTTGTATACTTGTGGAAATCTATTCAAATTATTCATATATTTTTAAATCAATTTTTTTGTTATTGTTGCTGTTGAATTGCAAGCTATTTATGTACTCCAGATATAAAGCACTTATCAGATATATGACTTGCAAGTATTTCCTCTCCTCTGAATTGTCTTTTCACTTTACTTTTTAAAATATTTTCATTTTTGTTTGATCAACATTTATTAACTGTATGTATTAATAGAGGTCAGTGTAATATTTCAACATGTGAATACATCATATACTAATTAAATCCAGCCTTCCTTTATACAACTTCTCCCTCCTATCCTTTCCAATTTCAAGTAATCACCATTCTACATTCAGGCCAACATTTCTTTTAGCTTCTGTGTATAAGAGAGAGCATGAGGTAGTTGTTTTTCTGTATCTGGCTTATTTTACTAATTTACTTAACATAATTTCCTCCAGTTTCATCTACATTATGGCAAATGATAGGATTTTGTTCTTCTTTAAGGCTGAATAATATCACATTGAGTATATATACCACATTTCTTTATCCATTCCCCATTAGTGGGCACCAAAGCTGATTCTGTATCTTAGCTATTGTGAATGATCTCCCAATAAAAGTAGGCATTCAGGTATCTATTTGGAATTATTTCATTTTTAGCTATATATCCAGAATTAGGATAGCTAGGTTATATGTTAAATCTGTTTTAATTTTTGAGTAACTGCTACGATGTTCTTCATAATATTCATACTGATTTACATTCTTATCAACAGTATGTGAGAATTCTTTTTCTCTGCGTACTCACCAATATATCATTTCAGGATTTTTGAATAATAGCCATTCCAATTCGAGTCCATTGATGATAAATCTTCTCACTTCCTGGAACTGTCCCTGCAGTTCATGTTTGATGCAGTTCAATCCTATTTTCCATTGGTTTCTTATGCTTTGGGTGTCAGCAAGAAGACCACAACTTAATACAAGAATAGAAAGATTAAAAAAAAAAGATTAGAAAGGTTTAAACCTCTCGTTGATTTGAAAAGTGTTATAATTTTACATTTTCTGTTAGGTCTTTCATTCATTTTAAGTTGATTTTTATATGTAGTTCGAGGGAGCAGTCCAACTTCATCCTTTCACATGCTCATGTCTAGTTACCCTAAAAATATCTGTAAAAATGCTATCCTTTCCCCATGGAACTGTCTTAATACTGCTGTATTTCACAAAAGAGTTTTGGGATCAAAATGAAGTCAATCACTTAGCATTTATGTGCTTTTAAGGAAGAATCTAAAACTTAGTTTCCTGAATTTTGAACTGGAAATCTCAATATTTTCCACTCGTTGGGTAGTTGCATCGGAGGGATATTTTCTGGTACTGGAAATGAACCCAGGGGTGCTCTGCCATTGAGATAAATCCCTAGCCCCTTTTACATTTTATTTGGAAGCAGTCTCACGAAGTAGCCCGGTTTGGACTAGAACTTTAGGGATCCTTCAGTCTTGATAGTTGGCAGAAACGCCATAAATGTTACTTCCTTTCCTCAACCATCTCTTTTTTAGTAATGAGAAAGGAACTAAAGAGTGAAAATCAGAAACATTGAGTCAAATCAATAGAGACTGTGAGAAGAGAGCTCGGGCATGGACACCAGAGATCTAAAAATGTCTTCTGATTTCACTGAGAAAAGACAGATCATTCTCCTCACCACCTTTCTCTTTAGAAGCAAAGGGCCAGTTCCAATTCTTAAATATTATACTGCAGAAACAAAAATCATTTGAAGCTGGTAAAAACAACTTCTTAGAGTTTACTTTTTTCTAACACGAGAATAAATGAATGTGAACCTATCTTATCCATTAATATTGTCTTGTTGATACATGAAGTAAAGTGGAAGTAAAAAAAACAAATTCTATCAAATTCACCAAGGTATTTCCCCCCAAACTGGGCTTTTATTTAATAACTTATGAAATTTAAGGATTTGCATATTGTTTTTATAGTGTATCTCCATAATTTTTCTAATAAAATATTTTAACATTTACAGCCTATTTTTCTAGGAAATAAGGCAAGTAAATTTATATACATAGTATTGTAAATAGGAGGGAAATATTGAGACATTTGAGCAAAAAATGTGGGCTAATGGACCAACTTCAAGGAAACAAAGCAGTAATACTACATTTCTACCAGCTAAGAAAACTTTTTCATATATTTTAAATGGATGATGGTCAGTTGGAAATATCTAGGGTATAAAAATTTCATTCGATATGCTTTTAAAATCATGATATGAGAGTTTAACTTAATGTTGGTGTTCATATCTATTTAAAATTACATCCAGTTGTTACTATTTAAACTTTCAATGATAAACTTTAGATATCAACTAAAAGTTTTTGAAGGGGCATATATATTTTGAAAATTATTTTAGAAAATACTGACATAAAAACTTTGAACACGACTGGTTTGAATATAAGAGGAACAACAGATATGTTATAAGGGAAGAGAAGGCAGTACTCTCAAGCAAAGAAGGAGAAATTAATTAATCCTGGAAGAAGGCTCTGGTGGAAATTGGCCCTGAGGCAAGGCCCTGGTGGCTGGATGGCTAATACCATGAAATACAGGAATCAGGCCAGAACACTGGTATTTCTCTGATGGGTCCTGGCTTCACAGGCACATAGGCTGGGCGGGTGCAGTGCTCTGAGAGGTCATTTGCATTGCATGATGCTCTGTTATCACTGTAAGAAATTCATAATAGTTTTATCAGTGAGCACCCCTTTTGAAAGTGAGATCAGACAGCATGACGTTACATGCATGTGTCCGGTGCCATTATTGGCTACACCATTCACATAAACGGTGTCCCATGTGCACAGAATTCTGGTGGCTCCACAATAAGTGAGAATCCAAGAAGACTCACAGAGGAGAATCAGAGAGAAAAGGGAGAAAAAGAAGAGAGAAAGTCAAAGATCAGGGTGGAGAAGAAAACAGACCCTAGATATTTAATTTCCACTTTGCTTGAAAAGTCAGTAAAGATTTTTTTCCTCACTTGCTTCTTCATTATTAATTAGTCATTTTCTTTATTCCCCTCAATACATATGCCACAGATCAAATCCCTAGAGGAAGGAGGCCAAAGGCGTATTCACACCTCAGCATCACAGACACAGTTAATAAATAACCTGACTTGCCAAGCCCTGGCACCAAAAGAGGCTGAAATACAGGGATGAGCTGAAGATATTTAACAAACCCAGAAAACTGAAAAGGAGCAGACAATTCAACACAAATTACACACTCCCTCCTTCTACTCTCTCGCACCACACCCATCTGAACTTACGAAGAAACATAGCTTCACTTTCCTCAACAAAACTTCGTATTCAAGGGCACGCTTGTTGCCCAAGCCACTGCACTACTACATTCTCTCCCACACAGCTTTGCACCGTACAATACACCTGTCCTCAGAGCTCCTGCTCCTGACAATGCATGACTCCCGCACGGGTAAGTTCTCGAAATCAGATCCCCCGCAACTGTGTTCAGCGAACAAACTCAGGATTAAATTATTGTATTTAAGTCTAGGTCTGACAGGTATAAATCCCAGTGTTATCACTATGTACATCTAAAATGTACCATTAAAATAAAATAAATTTTTTTTAAAAGTCTAGGTCTGACAGTGGGATTTCAAAAACTCAGTCGTCATGGTGACATGGAGCCACGACAGTGAGACAAGTTTAGGAAGGTGCACCATCATGGAACAGAGTAGTACTCAGCTCTGTTTCCCAAATGGATAAAAATAAAACCTGCTCTTACCCCAGTCTTTCTGGTCCTCACATCCATAGCAGCTTACAGAGAGCACATGTCCTCTAACAGCCATCTAAAAGCTTCTGTAGGGGGAAGGACAGGCCAGGAAGGGAGACGAGAAGATGTAATGATTCCAGCTCGCCAAACAGTACCATCCCAGTCTTCTTTCTTCCAGTGTCATGGGTCAGTATTAAGGCTGAGCCCCAAATCATCTGATGTCATTGCCGAGAATCTCAGTCCAAACAAGAAAGGGTTTCTTAGTTCTCTTTACCTCTTTGGAGTTTGAATAATGCATCCAGTTATTGAAGTTTTAGGAATAAATGAAATGATTCCTTGTAAAGAGATAGAACTCCATGCATTGACCGTATTAATGGATAGTAAGGTGAAATAAAACACCAAACTCTAAATCTGCAGATACAAGACCTCATTTGAGTAACAAGGCTGTGGAAGAAGAAATAACTGCAGAAAGACATAGTCCCAGTCAAAAAGGATTTCATAACATAGTGGAAGGATAAAAAAACCAAAGTTTAATTATCACTAGAGACCAAATTAGAAAGGGAAGATCCCTGGGAAGCAACGAAACTTGCCCCAGAAGAAAAGAAAAATTTAAAAACTAGAGACAAGGAAAATAAAGGAGAATCCCAATATATGGGAAAAGACATGAATGAAAGATGATTTATTTTATATGAGAAACCTAAGATATCAATAAATTGAAAAACAAAATAAAAAGTAGTAGAAAACAGGGAGATGGATCTTTTGCAAAAGGGAAGAAGATGAAGATGAGGAAGGAGGGGAAGGAAAGGAAGGGAAAGGGGATTAAAAAAAAGAATTAAGATGTGTTATGTACCTGTACCAACTCTCCACCATGAGTGTAATCACTGTATACTGAGAAATGTACTAAAAATACATAAATAGAAATGAGAGGTAAGGAAGATCCCTAGAAGTGGGAAGTCTAAAGGTCAATAAATAATGTACAGGATGTGGGAAGAGATATGTCAGAAGGATCAGGTTGGGTGGATAAATACCTAATTTGATACTTTGAATATGGAATACAGAACTCCTTGTATCATGTTGAACACTATAAGCAATAGCAAAGTTTTAAAAATAAATGTTTCATGAAAGATTGTTTTCGGATGCTTGAACAAATGATGTAAAAAAACTTTTCCTAGTCAAAAAATAACATTTTATAGAAAGATCATCATTTTGTGTAAATCGACCACGTACCTAATGTTGCAGGGCAGCTATACCACCACTCCTGGGATAGAACCTTTCATCTGCCAAGCAGGATGTCAGCTCTCAACATCAGTGATGACGGGCTCCCAGCCACTGTCTTCCTGACTGGGATCCCAGGGCTGGAGTCTTTTCACATCTGGATCGCTGTCCCATTTTGTGCCATGTACCTGGTAGCCCTGGTTGGCAATGCTGCCCTTATCTTCATCATTGGGACAGGTGATGCTCTCCATGCTCCTATGTATCTCTTCCTCTGCCTTCTCTCAGTCACTGATCTGGCTCTCAGCTCTACCACGGTGCCCAAAATGCTTTCCATTTTGTGGCTCCATGCCAGTGAGGTTTCCTTTGGTGGATGCCTGGCCCAGATGTTTTGTGTCCATTCTATCTACGCTCTGGAGTCCTCGATTCTTCTTGCCATGGCCTTTGATAGATACGTGGCTATCTGCAACCCACTGAGATATACAACCATTCTTAATCATACTGTCATAGGCCAAATTGTCTTTGTTGGGATATTTCGTAGTGTGGCTATTGTCTCCCCCTTCATCTTCTTGCTGAGGCGACTGCCCTACTGCGGTCACCATGTCATGGGGCACACATACTGTGAGCATATGGGCATTGCTCGACTGGCCTGTGCCAACATCACTGTCAATATTGTCTATGGGCTGACTGTGGCTCTGCTGGCCATGGGTCTGGATTCCATCCTCATTGCCATCTCCTATGGCTTCATCCTCCGCACTATCTTTCATCTTCCATCTCGTGATGCCCAGCACAAGGCTCTCAGCACTTGTGGCTCCCACCTCGGTGTCATCCTAGTTTTTTATATCCCTGCCTTCTTCTCCTTCCTCACCCACCGCTTTGGTCACAACAGAGTTCCCAAGCATGTACATATCTTTCTAGCCAATCTCTATGTGCTGGTGCCTCCTGTGCTCAACCCCGTCATCTATGGGGCAAGAACCAAGGAGATTAGGAGTCGGCTTCTAAGACTACTTCACTTGGGGAAGATTCCAGTATGAATTCTGAGCAGAAGTTGGAGAAATGTAAATGGTATCCATCTAGAGGCAGTGTATAGATAGAGACTTCTGATATGAAAGCACTGGGCTTACATGGTTAGAAATTCTTGAAGGAGAGGGTCGGCCAGATGAAAGGAGACCTAGAACTTGAACCTAGACCTAGAACTTGAACTCACCATTTTCCCAAGGCTCCTTGAAGAACTCTGAATAGAACAGAAAGGTGATGATTTTTCCACCCAAGTCTCAAAGGTGCTAAGACTTTAGCTAAGCAGCATGTCAGCTGATTAAGTGGAGGCCAGATTTTGTGATAGAAATACATTCCTGTGAGTCTGAGTAGAAAACAAAACTCATTTGGATAGCATTTAAGGACACAAAGAATAAAGTCAGAGTGCCTGAGTTTATGAACTTGAGGATGTCACTAATTGCTTCTATGCCTCATTCTGTTCAACGTGGACAGTAACAATATCTAACTCCCAATGTTGTGATGGTAGAAGCACATAAGTTAATAAATGCAGTAAAGATGGTGCCTTACATGTAAAGTGTTCAATAATAAATGAGAAAGTTAGGTAATCTCTCTAAACATTATGAGGCAAGTTAACTTATCTAAGACTTTTTAAGATAGTCTCTCACTACACAGAGTTATGTGATAACAATGCTACATCCCAACTCTATGTTTAAACAGTTCTTAGGATATTATTAGTGCTTAGTGAAACTGTATTTTTTCCCAGTCCTCTTCCAGTCCTCCATTTTGAGATTCTTTCCATTTTAGCCATAAAATTATGCCTTATTAAGAATTCACAGAAGTCAGCTCAGAATCCCAGTTCTTGTTAAAAACAAGATATACAAATCCACTGATCATCCTCCAAACTCTTCAAAAGAAAGATTGTCATTATTTCCATTTTAGATTGAAAGCCTACAATACAGAGAAACCTACACTCTGGGGTTATGCCTTTGCTAATGACACTATATTAGACATTATCTGTCATTTTATAATAGAAAAATATGAAGTCTTGAGCCATATAACCACCAGTTTAAATATCAATTTCCTCTTTTACTACCTGTGTGAAATAGGACATCCTACTGAATCATCTACAGCATTAGAATATGCTTTCTACAGTATTTGAAACAAAGCATTCAATAGTGTCTGGGGTAATTTTCAGTATTTAATTAATAATAATCCTTAAACAATAATTCTTAAATTTACATCTCATTATTTCTCTATGGCTTAAAATAATCTGTAGTGTTTATCTGTTTCTTGATTATTCTAAAACTTCGTCATGCATTTAATTGATGCCTTACACATATGTCAAAAGGACTCAACAAATATTATGGAAAAGATTATGAATCATGCTGTTGTGTATCATATTCTTTGTTGAATTAATAAATGAATGGTATTTCATTGCACTATTGTGGTGAGTAATGAAAACGTACATCTAACATAGCATCTGGCAAATAGTAGCTATTTAGTCATTTGATTCTTATTTATTATGTTGAAACTGTTCAGATGGAGGCACCACCACAGAATTAAGACACATTTACGGGAGAGTTTTTACCCAGGAAAGCAATTAGCAGAAACATTATCGCAAGGTCTACTGCTAAGACAAGAAAAGAAGTGCAATGTGACCCGCAGAGAGCTCCAACTTGAGCTGTGGAGATGAATTCACACACAAGGAGCAGCCATGGCCAGTGTGGCTGCATCTGCACAGAGCAGCTCAGAGGAGAGAGACAAGAGTGTTGGAGCAGAGCTAGAAAGACAAAGAGGAGCAGAATGATGATGCAGAAAAGGAGAGAGGAGAGGGGATTACTGAAAAAGACTGAAGAAGCTGGCTGAAATTAGATTTCTAGGGAGCCTCAAAAGCAAGGTGCAGAAGAGAGACCTGGGCAGCCCTTAGATGTTTCCTGAACCAATCCACATCGAAGCAGTGATGGAGCAATCTCAGTTCTAAGTGGAGTTTGAAGTAAATTAAGGCTGGTGGTTAGCAAAACAAGACAAAATTCCTTGACTACCACTACCCAGTATTTATATAACCCTTAACCTTAAAAGGCATAATATGTAGTTTGCATATGTGCTCAAAAGAAATTCAACCTTTTAGAAGGTAAAGTATAAGAGAAAAGGAAGGGAACCAAGGAGGAGAGGGTGGGGACAGGCGAGGTGCTTCACAGGGGTGAAAATGACCAAGTGTGGGGACTGGGGATTTAGCTCAAGTGGTAGAGTGCTTGCCCAGCAAGCACAAGGCCCTGTTTGATCCCCAGCACCAAAAAAAAAAAAAAAAAAAGAAAGAAAGAAAGAAAGAAAAGAAAAGAAAATGACTGAGTGTGCTGTCTACGTGCACAAAGTTGCCAACACGGCTGTCATTGATCTCCACACTAACAAAAGAAAAAATTCAACTTTTGAGGCTAAATCTTGCTTTATTGAGTACACTTGTTTCTTTTTGTCTAAATCTAGCTCTTTCAGTTTGTGCTGAGAGAAACCTCTGAAATCAGTTTAACCAATTCAGCCCTGACTGGGGCGCCAAGGTTTTCTTGCCAAGTACTCTCAATCACACAGCCCATCTCAGAGCCAGACTCTACCCCACCATTCCCAAGGCTGTCTGTTTCTCTTACAAAACACACATAAGACACACACACAGCTCACACACCATCACCCTCCCACACACACATTTTCTTACGTATGCACAATTTGAAAAACAAAAACAAAAACAAATTCTTTTCTCTGATCCTTGAGGAAACTCTATTATCTCTCTTCCTCCCACTCCACAGTCACATTATTTTGTTTTGTTTTGATATGCTAATAATGATTCTCAGCAGCAGGGAAAAATTCAATTTGCTGTATTATGAATGTAGAGAGAACATCTTTGTTGTGATTTGGATTATTCTCTGAGCTTCTCTTTATATGAAATTCTAAAGTTCTGAGGAGCTGGAAACAGTTTGTCCCTTTGTCTGTGCCTGGTCAAGGCAGGCTACACTTTCTGCTCACTAATTCAGAGAAACACTGATGGTAGCTGAGAAGCAGCATAAAGCTAATTGCACAGAATCTGGAATGCGAGAGTCTGAACTCCTGTATCTCTATCACAAACTATGTGATGCTGGAAAATCATAGGCCTTCTCTCTGCTTGCTTCTTCACCTTTACAACTTTATATAATTTCTCTCACTGTTTCAAAGGGTTAATGGAGCTCCTATGTCGAGAATATAGAGAAGGATGAGGGGAAAGGATAGCGGCAGTATCTACAGTGTCACTTCAATGGTACCAGCAAAAGTTGTCAATATCAAAATGATGTCATGCGTGTCAGACCCAAACAATATAGAGTCAGGAAATTAAGAAGGGAAACAACTCTGCACATGGGCACACGATAAGGACTATTACAAATTGCCTGAAGGGCTCGTATGCACACACGCTTGTCTGCAGAACTTTTCCCATGGCCTTTTCAAAGTGCAGCTTGCCACATGAGTCACAAGGATAGTTACCCAGATGCCGAGAACCACTAATGGACTTGTGTTGGCCTTTGAGATCAGCCCCGATAGCCACTATTTACTTTGTCTGGAAACGGCCTAGGCCACCCTCTTTCATTTACATTTAAAGCCATCTGTCTTCCTTTAGGTCCCTGACTACACTCACTACAGCCCAGGCGTTCCCACTGCAATGCTCTGTTATTCCAATTAATCTTACTATCTTCAGAGAAATACTCTCTTATTTAATTTGAAAATAGTGGTTTGGACAGAGTATTAGAAATAGAGATGGTTAAAAGCAGTCAGATTCTGAGTATATTTTGAAGTACCCATGGGATTTTATAACAGATGGACTCTTAGCAGAGAGAAAAAGAAATCCAGGATACCTGTAAGGTTTCAGTCAGAACAGTTAGAAAGGTAAATATGCCATTCTCTGTTCTTATTTTCCATTAGTGGGAGGGAGATTTAAAAAAATTGGAAAAGGAAACAAATTTATGGGAAAAAATAATGAGTTTGTTATCTGTAAGGTGTTCTAGGGCAAAGTCTCATAGCCTTGACTGTATACATCTGGGATTCAAAGGCGGAGTCAAAACTGGAAATATGAATTTGGACTCATCCCTATGTACACGGTATTTAAAGCCATGTGACCAGGTGAAAATCACAAAGAAGTGAAGGGAAATAGACAAGGGCTCCAAAGTTAAGAGGTCAGTGAAATGAGGAAGAACCAACAGAAGAAACAAATAAGAAAAAGTCTTCGTGAGAAGGGTTCACTTAAAACCGTGTAAGGCCAAAAGTACGAAAGAATGTGTTTCAAGGGAAAAGTGTGATCTACTGCCATACGCAAAAGTCACTCAAATTTGACTGGCACATAGGGTGATTACTGAGGTTCACTGCTGGGAATCAGAATCCCAGTGACATCTGGTCCACAGTCCCTGACCTCCACAACTTTGGGTCTCTTGTCCATGGAGCATCTCAGCAGGATTAAATTGTAGTGTCTGCCTCAGAAATATTCGCCCTCCCTGGGCCCAAGGAAGCATGAAATGCAGCTGCTCGTCAGCCCAGATTTGACTACTGCTGAGGCTGGGTCTGAATTTTGTCATTCCTCCTCAAGAATGTTTCCAAATGTGCCCCCCACGCCTGATTGTTTCATCAGTTTTATCCTGCTACGCAGCATTGTTAAGCCACACTGTATTCTGAAGCATGCTCTATCTGCCTAGAAGATCGTAAGTTTACAGCAGAGGTGGCTGGGTGGATTGAGAAATTATTTTTTTATTGAAGACTTCCACTGAGCTATAGGAAACATATAACTTACAGTAGAAATGAGCCAGGAGAAAAGTGCTGAAATGTATTTGGAAATGCTGAACAAGAGTCCCAAAGAAAAGGCCAGTGGGCTGGGCAAAGTACAAGAATTAGAATAAGAGATTTGGGAACCCCAGGTACGGAAGTAAGAGCTAGAGCTTTGGCTGTGAAAATCACCAAATTCTCTGAGAGAGGAATAAAGTATTGGTGTAATATACTCTTGGGAAGCACCACTCTGTAAGAGAATGTATAAAAAGTAAAATAAAGGAACATCTTCAGAAAACAGGAATCAATAAGGTGACATTTCATATAAAAATTTTGGAGGATGAGGTGTGAGAAAGTTTTGAAAATCCTCTGTACTTTACTGAGGGTAATTAACTGCAGAGGATGGTGAAACATTGCCTCAGAAGGAAGGAAGGAAGGAAGGAAGGAAGAGGGGGAGGGAGGGAGGAAGGAAAGAAGGAAGCCTCAGAATTTTCCCATCTCATTTTTTAAAACTTAAAAAGACTGAGGTTAGAGGCATGAGAACAGACAAAGCAAGCTCCCCAAATTGTGTAACGTGATCAGTTCCCTTCCAAATACAATTCTATTTGCCAAACCACCAAATTTACACTACATGAGATCCAAGCAATCTTTTTAATGTGGAACAGGCTGGGGTAGTGAGAGAGGGACTGTCCAAACATGCTCATGACCTGAGCAAGAGGATTCCCTAAAATAAGTGCCTTCTTTCCCCTCTCCTTCCCTTCTTGGTGGTACATTGTATCTGCTGGGGGGGACTTAGGCCTGTGGCTCCCCTAGCAGCCTCTCAATGGCAGCATGGATGTCTCCATTTGTGGCTATCAGGGCCTGCAGGTTGGCATTGCGACTGGCAAAACCCAGGGCCTTCAGCTGCTCCAGTTCCTGCTGGTAGTCGCTTTCTGTGAGGAGAGATGTGGATAATGGCATTTGGGTAGACTGAGAACAAGCACCGGCCAGTATGTGGAGAAGCTGAAGAACAGCCAAGGTGGGTTGTACTGGGTCTTCTCTTTGACTTTGTCTTCCGCCCCTAGATTCTGGGACTCTTCTGGCCCCACGTGGTCTGGCTGGGTCGTGTAAGAAGGGTCTCAGGCCCGGCACCTCCCTGGACAGTATCTGTAGACCTTGTTCTATCTGTAGCAAGGCCTGCAGTGCCCGTGGATTGGTGAGGATGGGAAGTAGAGGTATGTGACATCTCTGGGGACTGCTAGCTGTCAGGTGGTGTAGTAGAGATGGATTCTGCTGTAGGACATGCAAGGCTTGGCACAAAAGAGAAGGTGAGGGTCTAACCACAGAGGCTTTCTCTACAGGCTGCTGACTCTCCTGCAAGGGAAGCTCTTGGCCTGAGTGGAGGACTGGCACACCATTCTTACATCCCGCAGTGGCCTGATTTGAGGTCACGGCCCTCCCCTGTGAACAGGCTCCCACACTGACCTCTTGTGCCAGTGGTCTGGCAGGTGCAGGAGTGGTGGGGATAGTGGCGGTGGCATCAGAACTGCTATGAGCATTGGCTTCTCCTCTGCAGGACTCTGAACCCAACAGGTAGCCTTTGGAGGCGATCAATAAGCCCAGAGTGGAAAACATGAGCTGCTGGACCTCAGAGAGGACTGGACGCATAGCATTGTCCCCACCTGGCACTGCCTTCAAGGCCTCCGGCCTCTGCTTGTTTGCCTGCAGGAGCTCCTGTTGCCGGGCTGGCTTCTGCGAAGTTTCCAGAGTCTTGAGCACAGAGTCACGTTTCTGCACTGGCCTCGAGGGTTCAGGAATGTGGCCGGCAATGGCTTGTTTCTCACTTTCTAGTCCTTGAATTAGAGGGTCTTCCAAGAACTGCACCACAGACTCTGGTGCGGTCATCAGGAGTTGAGCCAGTTGACCAAAGAAGTCAGCCAGATCAGGCGAGCTCCGGGCCAGCCGGCCCAGCCTCGCTAGCATCCCGGCAGTCTCAGAGGCTGATGGCTCGGAACGGTGGGTACAGTGGTCTGCGGGGCTAGGCGCAGTTGCAGGACCGGCTAAGCCTTTCAAATGAGTCCTCACCACCAAGTGGACTGTGGCACCGTCGTGGATGCCACGCTGACTCAACATGTCTTGATCCCGGAGGATCTTTCCAGTGAAGATGAGCACCAGTCTGTCAGTGTCGCAGTGGAGGTGTTTGGAGATCTGCTTCTTGAAGTGGCGGACACTGCTATTTTCTGCTAGCAAAAAATCTTGGCGGTCTTGTGGAGTCTTGACAGACACTCTGATGATGCCAGATGATGGCTCCCGACCGCATACCAGCTGACTATCCCCTGCTTCTTCCCTAGCCCGTGACATTTTTTCTTAAGAACAAAATGCAAAGCCACCCGAGGACACTGTTGGGCACAGACTTAGGAGCCTAGATGTGGCACTGAGCGCCCCTGGGTGCAGGGACAATAGGTGTCCAATGGTGTCCTTTCGCCCACGTCCTGCAGATGCCACCTCCCAGTGGAGCCCTGCAGTCACCTGGCTCCCATAGAGGAGGAAGCTGCTCTTCTCCCAGACCAGCCTGGGGGGATGGTCAGTGATGAAGTGTCATAGATGAGGTCACAGTTAAAGGCAGACCTGAAAGGGGGGAGGGCAGAGTTCTTGATCACCTGCCTGAGCTTGGGCTCTCCTTATGATTCGAAGTGCCCCTACTGTTGAAAATCCTACCAGTAGAGTTTGACAAATGAATACAACTGAGTAAGAAAAGTAGTAGTCTAAGCACTAATTTAGGGAGTACTGGTTCTGGTCATTAATCCTCCATTAAACTCTCTACACTAACCACAGCCCAGCCAAGGCCCAAGCCCTTGTGTCTATATGAGCAGAATGAAGATATGTGTAAATAGTCCATGCAGTCTCACTGGAGTCTATAGACACGTGGTACTCGGAAACCCTCCAGCTTAAGTAACCGATCTATATATAACACATGGTTCTAAAGACATCGTACTTGTAAATTAGGTAGCTCTCGGAGAAATAAACTATGATCTCAACCTGAGAGGATCAAAGCTGAGACAAGAAAAATTATAAGAAAGTAACGATTTAAATCTAAGTCATTATGACTTAATGACCATTCAAATTGAGGTAGTAACATATTTAAAGAGAAGTCTTGTCACTTGAGAGGGCAACTATTTCAACTGTACAGGAAGATGAGACCCTGTTTAGACCCAGCCACCCTGGTATAGCCCTAGCTTAAAACCTAATCCCTGCAGCAATTATTGCTTACTGTGAAGATGGATGGATCAAGCCATTTTTGGGGTTGTATCATTAGCTTTTGCCATTTCATATTTAATATTTTCCTCATTCTAAAATTTTTAAGGACTACAAAATTAGAATTTGGCTACCTACAGTGCTACCTCCAGAAGATTTTGCTAGACATAACATCTAGCCATACATAACATCTTCTGCAACCACATTATTTACCATGTAGTGAGATATGTCCTTAAAGTTTGTTTAAATCAGTATCTCCAGTGTGCAATCCATATCAAAATGTGATGGATTGTAATTTCTGAGTTGGAAAGAACTTCCCACCCCAGGGACTTTCACTGTGCCTCATGGCCAGTAGACAACCAGACTGCTTGGCTTCTCCTGACAGTGCCCAGATCTCCAGACAACTTTCCCTTGCAAGTATTGCAAACATAACCAATTCCTTTGGTGATTCTCTTTGGATTCTCCCTTATAGAATCAAACATTTAAGTTAATGTTTCTGGCTTTCCCTCAGGAAATACATTCATGTATAGTAGGGATTAAAAAACATTCTGGGTAACAATTATTAAGAACCACCTTTGCTTATCTCTATAAGGAGATTTTTCTCTTATAAACTTGGAGAGGAAATACCCCTTGTTCTCCCCCTCTGGAGAACTGTGAGTGTCCTTGGCTCTGTGGAGGTTGTTTCTCAGTCCCCAAAGGATATTGAACTGAGTATCACACTTCTGAACACACACCACAGCCACTTTTCCAAAGTAGTATACTTCATCGGGGACCCTTTTTTTTTCTTTAGTACAGAATGAATGTTTATCTTTACACTCTCACTCTGTGTAAAATTTCTGAACATTTCTTTTGTATATATGTATACACATGTACATAGATTATGCACGTGAAAATTATTTAACAGATGTACCTTATATGTTTGTGCATTTCTTACCAGCCTGTGTCCACAGTTCTACATACAGTTTACAATTATGCTGGTGGAAAAATATATATATATATATAATGAGGATATATATAATGGAGATATAGATATAGATACATCTCTTTATATGTGTGTGTGTGTACTAGGAAACACGTTTCATTTCATTGACTTGTGAATTGTAACCCTTTTTACCCCTAAAATAGAGGAACAATGGAAAACATACCTGAAGGCAAGCAAGAATTTAATCTGAGACACTGTGAGCACCTCCTGTGGTTGCTGCACCTCCTAGCTCAGTGCGTTCGTACAGAACGGCTTTTCTGAAGGAATACTTTCACAGAAACTTTTCCTGTCTCCCCAGATCAGACCAACAACAAACCCATTTATGCTATTTCACAGCTCCTAATCTTTTCTTTCATAGCATCTATTATCAGAGTTTGTAAATACGCATAGTGGTATTCAGCTTGAATGGTTCCTGCTATCACATCCTGAACTCCTGAAAGTGGCAGTGTGTTTCTTTCACTGACAATAAGTTTCTAAGAGCTCATAGATGCTAAGCCTGGGCAGGCATCTAATTTTTGCGCTAGACATTGCAAAGAAATCAACTCCCTGAATCAGGTTACCAGGGACATTAAAAACTAGGTGAAATTCAGGAATCTTATGATTTGGCCTGAATCCTGGCTGTTCTGTATACTCAAAGATCAGTATTAAATCCTGAAAATCACAGCCATCTGTGGGACAGACTTCAGGGGCAATAAATGTAAAAAACCATGATTCTTCAGACAGACTGGCGGGAAGGATTCCCACAAATCCGACTACGTGGTGGCAGTTACCATGGGACACAAAACCTCCCAAAAAACACCTGCAAAGCTGTGGACCTCAGTCTTCAAAGGTTTGCAACAGTGCTCCCACCTCCATCCCATGCCTCTGACTCTAACTGCAAACTTTGTTTCTCCTCCAAACCCTGCCCGCCTTACAGACGGCCCTTATTCCCTGTTCTTCTCCTACATCCTCCCCTTCTCTCCCAACCAACAAGAACCAGACTCAGGCAGCAGCCAACACTGGAGATTGGATGTAATTTCATTTCAAGATTGGCATACAGAGAGCTCAGACTGGGTCCCGCATGGTAGTACAATGGGGGGGTAGTCGAGTCATGTGCAACAACCCTCACACACACACACACACACACACACACACACACACACACACACACATGGCTCTTCTTTCTCATTGACTCTGGAGTGACATCGTCTCCATAGCAAAGGGCATCATAGTGAATTTGGTTTATAGTGCCACTGTATTCAAGAATGGGAGAGTTAGAGTAATAGTATATAGGTAAAAGGCACAAAGAAAAAGATAAGGTCTGTAAACTAGGGCTCCT
>PVJO010011650.1:0-58820 GCA_004026905.1 Hystrix cristata | reverse complement strand
GTAGAGTGCTTGTCGACCAAACACAAGGCCCTGAGTTCAATCCCCAGCACCAAAAAACAAAAACAAAAACAAAAACAAAAAACAAAAAGTAAACTAAAAAAATCTTGAATCAACATCCAACCTATGAGCAAAATTGCATGCCTTCCAAAAGGAATCATGGCACAAAGGTTAAGCATCGCTTTCTCCAGGGATTCTCTGCAGAAGTAACCTTCTGTGACATGAGACAAGGCACTCTAGGACAGCTGGTCACAATTACAGATGACTAAGAATCCTGTGATAGCTCTGGAAAACTTCATTTGACTTTTTAAATATGATTCTTAAATTTTTTTATCTACATGTGGAGCAATGGGGGTGAAACTTTGAACAGTCGTAGTTGGAAGTTTGGGCACCCCCTAGAAACTTCTTTCCATCTCTCTAATATAACCTCTCTCTACCTCCAAAGCTCCTCTCCTGTTCCTAGAGTATCGAAGATCCAGCCCCAGGACTCAGACATATTTTTTGTCTACATTTCTTTTCTGTTCCTCCTTTGTTCACACTAGAAATTTAAATGAAGACTCAATAATTTTTTTTTAATTTAAGAAGGGATATAATAAAGACTATCGTGCTGAACTTGCATGATATTCTTTTGGCTTATGTCTCTTCTCTCCAGTTCCTACTACCCAAATTAAATCTGTGTTGAAAAAGCCCCTTGGCAGTTGTCCTCCACACAAAGGCTGCCCGTAAGGACGTCGTCACCTCCTGCGAGGCAAGGTGCTGCAGTTCGGGTCTTGCTGTCCCCTAAAGGCCTTGTGCTGAAGTTTCAGTCCTGGGTCCCCGGCACTCTGGAGAAGTGGTGGGCCCTTCTGAGGTGGGCCCTGGTGGAAGGAAGTTAGGCCTTCGGGGCCGTGCCCTTGAAGGGGATACCAGGATGCCGGCCTCTTTCTTTCTCTCTTTGCCTCCCAGCTGCTATGAGACCATTTGTTTCCTCTGACTGCACCTCCACCACAGTGTACTGCCTCACCCCACCGAAAGCAGTGGAGCCAACCGAAAGTGGACAGAAACTTCCAAAACTGTGAGCTAAAATAAATCTTTTAAAGTCATTTGCCTTAGGCATTTGTTACAGCAATGGAAAGGTGACAAACCAGATGAGGACAACAGCAGCTGTGCAAAGGATGGCTCACAAGCAGACTAGTCTCTTCACACAAATAACAAACCATGCAGGTGAGATTCCAGGATGATGGGTATTAGAAGACTAGAGTGACAAACAGCACAAAGCATCTCTTACTCTCTCAGTCTCCGGCACTTCTATAAAACAAGTAAATCTGTCTTAGCGTGACATAAATTGGCCTGCACGTGTCCTGTGCTTCATGGCTTTGGAGGTCAAAGGCCTCTGTACCCAAAGCTTAGCGCATGCCCAAGAACCACAGCTTCAGTACTGCATGTAGTTTGGTAGAAATGCAGAATCTCTGGGCTCCATCTAGAGTTTACTTATCAACACCTGCCTTTTAGCAAGCTCTCCAGGTGATTCATGTACACATCTAAGTTTGAGAAGCTCTGGTCTAGAATTAATTTGCTTGCACCTCTGTGAATGCGCAGATACATTTGGAAGATGCGGTTCAGCACGGCACACTGCACTGAACAGCCACCATGTAACGTGCCCTTGTCAGAGGCAGGGAATTTGAAGATAAATCAAAAGTGACCTTTGCCGTAAGCTCATGATCTAGCCGGGAAGACTGACCCAGGAAGTGGTCATTTTAATTTGATGTAATGGCACTAAAGTGAAGGTAGCAGAGAGTACCGTGGAAATATAGAGGACTCCAGCCTGGCTTGGAGGACTGCTCAAAGACAGGGCCTTTGATCTGAATGAAAATGACTGGACACAACTTGACAAGGCAGAAGTCAGGTGGGCAATCCAGCAAGGAGGGTCTCCCCTAGCTCTTTATCCTTAAAGTGGGATCTGTTTAAACCACAAGCCTGTGTTCCTGAGGAGAAGGAAGTGGCTGTGTGGATTCTGCGTGCCAGCGCCAAGTCAAGAGGCAATAGGAGAAGAGGACAGAGAGGTAAGTGCAGGAGGGCCAGGGCCTTATGCGTGTCTGATGAGTTCAGATTCTGTTCTGGAGTAACCGGGGTACCTGCAGACGGGAAAAGAAAATGGTTAGACTTCTTAATGGCTGTCACGGGCTGCTGAAGGCTGAGGGGATTAGAGAGGAGATCCAGGTGCAGGGTAAGCGCTTGTCCAGGCAAAAGTATACAATGGTGCTCACTCAGGATGAAGACGACTGGGCATGTAAGGGTAAAATTAGTAGGATACGATCATCAGTTCGTTTGAATAGATGATGTGGTGGATTTATTGTGGTCAACGTGAGCAGGAACGCCCAGCTGGACTGAGTTGTTGTGGTTCTGGGCGTAGAGGATCCACCTGAGGACTGTTGCCGACACAGCCTAAAGGAGATGGGAGCAGAAGATGGGGGCCGGCTGTTTCCCAGGAGAAGCTCTGTGGAGGCTGGTTCTCCCAAAGGGAACTTGGCTGTTGTTGCAGAAGGAGCTCAGGGCCTTCCTGCTGTTGGGGGATGGCTGCTGTTGGCTTTGAGGGAGCACTGGTCTTCATCGCCATTGTGAGTGTCTATCCTGGCTCCAGTAGAGATTTCTTCAGCCTTTTAGTGCAGGTATGGACTTACCTGAGGCCGTGCTGTGGGCTCCCAGCCCCTGACTGGATCTTTCGGGTCCCCAGGGCATAGGCAGACGTTCTGCACTCTTCCTGTGTGTGTGAATGTTGTAACTTGGACCTGTCCTCTGTATTAAATTTGCTCTCTTGCAAACTATTGACTCTAGAAAAGTAACTAATACAGAAATTGGTACTGGAGAAATGGGGTCCTTGCTGTGATGTTGCCTGGCCATGTGGCTTAAGAGCCTTTGGAATTAATTTGGAAATGTTTTGAGAGACTGGCCAAAGAGGCAGCCCTGGAACACTGTAAACTTTTTTTTTTTTGACATTACCCTACAGACCATGTTTGGTTTGTTTTTTATTTTTATTTTTTTTATTTTAAACCAAGAACATGTATTGGTACATTCTACATACATTGGTCACATTCATTACATTTATTCTGTACCTATACATGTAAACTTATTGTATAGGAGACTCTGGTCAGAGCGTGGAAAACCAGAGTAACTGACGGAAATGCTGCCGGTTGGGATGAGGCTTGGGAGGCCTCTGCTGAGAAAGACGGCATTGGCTCTTGGGTCCCAGGTGGTACATGTGCGCTTTGGCAGAGGTTGGTCTGTGTTTTACTTGTGTTTGGAGTTACTGCCTGGGTGGTAGACAGTGCAGTCTGGTGTTGGGAAGGCAGCATAATTACTGTTGAGGGCTTTTGGCCAGATCTATGTTGGAAATCAAGAGCAGAGAGCCAGCAGGGTGATCTGAAGCATTTGACCAGAGGGGAGCCGTGGACTGCAAGCATGAACAAAGGAGAATATGGTTGTGGAGAAGAAACAGGACAATGGAAAAATGACCTGAGGCCTTTTACCAGAAGGAAATAGTGTATTTGGGGTGCAGGAGATCCTTTGGGGCGTCTCTTAATATTGCCATGCTCTGTTGTTAAAGTTTATGGAAACCAAAGTTTTAAAATTTGAAGTCATATTTTTTAATGTGGATACACTGTATTGGTATATTGTACTTTGTACTGTTTTAGAACAAACAATAGAGTTGCTGTATGGAGAGAAACAGAATGGAATTGTTTATTTGTATGTATAGTTGTAATTTCTGGACACCTGTTTGTAATTAGTTTTGAGAATCCTTTGACTATTTGTTTCTGGTGTGGGAATGAGTGCAATAAGAATTGTATTATTAATATAAATCTGAATAGACCGAGGTATGTTAACTCTTTACAAATCTGCCACTGGAGGCGATGGTTTAAAGAAATGTGTCTGGTTATCAAGTTGACCAGGGGTGGATTGTGGTGGAATTATTGTGGTCAACTTGAGCAGGAACGCCCAGAGGAATCGAGTTGGTGTGGTTCTGGGGATGCAGGATCCACCTGAGGATTGTTGCCAACACAATATAAAGGAGAACGGGAGCAGAAGATGGGGACTGGCTGCTTCCCAGGAGAAGCTCAGTTGTGGCCAGTTCTCCAGAAGGGAATTCGGCTATTTTCAGGGCCTTACTGTCATCAGGGATGGCTGCTGTTTGCTTTGAGGGAGCGCTGGTCTTTATCTCCACTGTGAGGGTCGTACCCTGGCTCCAGTATAGATTTCTTCAGCTTTTCAGTGCAGACCTGGACTTACGTGAGACAGTGCCATGGGCTCCCAGCCCCTGACTGGATCTTTCGGGTCCCCAGAGCATAGATAGATGTTCTACACTCTTCCTGCATTTGGCTTGTGTGTGTGAATGTTTAATTTGTAAGTGTCCTGTATTAAATCTTCTGTCTTGCAAACCACTGACCCTAGGAAAGTAACTACTACAGATGAGAAGGGAGAGGAGAAGACTGAATATCTAGAGCCGTGATTCTCAAACTTGAACTTGCATGAGAATCCTGTGGAGGAATTGTTAAAACTCAGATTGCTGCCCGCTCCACCACCATTTCTGGTTCAGTAGGTCTGGGTGAGGCTTGAGAATTTGCCTTTCTAACAAGTCTGGGTTAGGATGCGGATGCTGCTGTCTCTGGCCCTCAGCCCACATTGAGAGCCACTTCTCTCCTGTAGTTCAAGGGTTCTCTCTTTTGGCTGCTCACTGGAATCTCCTGAGGAATTCTTTAGACTACTGAGGCCTGAACCTCACCCCAGGCCTGGCTGAATTGGTGTGGGAGCGGCCTGGCCAGTGGGCATTGTCAAAGCTCCGGGGCATTTTAATGTGCAGCTAAACACAAGCTATATATAATTTAGTAATATTAGTAATACAGGAGCCATTCTAGTATTTTCAAAATGTATTAAAATTATTAATATTCTCTCCAGATCCCTCATTATGTGTGGGAATATATAGTTAATACATCTGGAAAATCAATATAATATATAATGTTTAAATGTATCTAAAAACACAGACACTAAAAAGATGAAATGGACATTATTTCTATACCTCAGGGATGAAGAAGAAAGAGGAAAGAAAAAACACATTCGCCAAGCTCTTGTTATGTACCAGATATTATAAGTATGTAATACATATATAACTTGATGTATATATTATACATACATAATTTTATATAATGCTAAAAAAAGTAAGAGTAAGATGTCCTTATCTCTATTTCATAAGCAAGGGCTCCAGGACTCAGAGAAGGTCACACAATTGAAGGTGGGGAGGGATTTAGATCTGGATTTGCTTGATTTGTCCAAAGACTGTATTCTTTGCATACATTGTCATGGGGAGAGAAATTGCCCATAAAATAGGTAGAAAAATAGCCATGATGGAGCCTCAGCTGCTTAAATTCCCATTCTAGATCAACCTTTAACTAGCTGTGCCACTTTGATTTATTTCCTCAACCACAAAACAAGGATAAAAATTTTACACAGCTCATTGGTCTAAGTGACCACTGCAAATGTGTTTGCTGGGCAGGAATCCTGCATGCTAGCACAAGGCATGATGATACGGCTCTTCTTCATCGCATCAGTAAAATGAAAGGGTTGGGCTAACTCTTGCTAAAATCCCTTCAGTTTATGAGTATTGTGATTAAGAATTTGCTACTTTCCTTTCACACGTGCAGCTACTTTCTGAAACTCTTCAACCAATGACTTCATCTTAAAGATTGGTTGGTCCAGCCAGAATCACAGCACTATGGGAGGCAAGTTCAAACAGCCTGAGCAATTTATTTACTTGGCCAGAACCTGTCTCAAAATTAAAAAAAAAAAAATTAAGAAAGGCGAGATGTGTTCCTCAGTGCAAAGACCCTGAGTCCATCCCCAACTTACAAAAAAAAATTGGTGCTTACAATTAGCCACTATTTTCCTGTAGCCTCCCTCCCACCCCCACCATGTCACCCACAGCTGCGACAAAGCTAGTCAGTCCTTTGGAGATCTCGCTGGAGTGCCGCACGTCTCTTATGTAGTGTTGCTGCATTCAGCAACATCTGCAGGCCTGCGTCAGGATCCTTCTGCCAGACCAGCAGATTTCTGGCCAGCAAACACATTTGCGAAGAGAAATGGACCACACTTGGCAGCTTTGCTGCTAATGAGCCTTTCTGTTATTTGGTGCCCCATTGGCTTAAAGACATGTCCAAGATGCAATTTGGAATTGCAGAAAGAATATGCTTTGTTCTACTACATGCTGGTAATCTGACACTGGACTTGGGGCTTAACTTATTGGAGCCTCCATTTTTTTCATCTGTGAAATTGGTTGTGCGATATTTGGCACATATAAAATGCTTTGTACAGTGTGTGGCTCCCAGCAAGCCTTCAGCAGAAGTTGGGAACCAACCCTAATAACTCCCTTTGGGAAGCTGCTGATAGACGACTTTCACGGTAGGCCAAGGAGCAGCGTTGCACAGAATTTTGGAGAGAGATGATGATGGTTTTCTGAGCTTTTTATGGTGGATTTGCTGTTACCCTGACACTGTCATTGTTCGAGTAGAATATTTCAGCAACAACATTCACTTGAGCGTTCCTGTCAGAAACATTTCTAGGGTTCTTCCTTGTGCAGGCTGGACCTCAGGCGCCTTCAGGCTCACAGCTGCCGCAGGGCCACAGCTGTCCCACGTGTGCGCCTCTGGCACCAGCAGGCCGATGCAGCCCGCCCAAGCTCAGGAGCTTTCTGCCAGAATAAGCAAACTGTCTAGGTGGGAGACGTCACAGCTTTCTCCTTTCAGCCAAGAGCATCCCTGTGCTCTTTGAGAGACTTCTTCCAAAAAATTTATGTTGGTTCTCACTTAGGGCTGAAATGTCCTCTAATTCTTTGTCCTTGTGCATTAAGATTTTTTTGTCATTTAAAAGGATTTCAAGAAGAAGCAAATGGGTGATCATCCACCATGTTGAAACATGTTTCCTTCATTTTAAAAAAGTAAAACAAGCAACAAATATTTCTGTTGAAACATTTTATTTAGTTAAGAATACTGGAGTTGGAATTTGGAATATGTGTGTAGATTCCTGTTTTGTCATCTATCACACACTCAATATTTCTGAAACTTAGATTTTTTTGTTTCATTTCAAGATTTATTTTTAAAGTAAAAATTATATATATTAGTGCTGTACAACATGTTTTCATATGCATGTATTTTGTAGACTGGCTAAATAGAGCTAGCTGACACTTGCAGTACTCATACACTTAGCACTTTTTGTAGTGAGAACACAAACTGTCGGTAATGTTCAAGTATACAATATATTGCTATTAACTACAGTCATCCTGATGTACAATGGACATCTTGGACTTGTTCCTCCTGTCTAGTTGGACTTTTATATCCTTGGGCCAACATCCGCCCATTTCCTTCCCTTCCGCCTGTCTCTAGTAATCACCATTTACTCTGTGTTTCAATGAATTTGCCCTTTTTAGCCTCCACACAGAAGTGAGAGCTGGCCTTTGTCTTCTGTGCCTGGCCGATTCTGTCTCATATCTTCCTGGTTCTTCCATATTATCAAAAATAACAGGATTTCCTTACTTTTTAAGGCTTAGCGGTCCTCTGCCGGGCACACAGAGTTTTCTTGTTCATTTATCTGCCGATGGACACTTGGCTGATCCCTTGTCTTGGCTGTTGTAAATAATGCGCAGTGAAGGCAAGAGTGCAGTATCCCTTTGGCGTCCTGATCTCGTACCCGATGGCTATATACTCGGAACTGGGATTGCTGGTGCTGCTTCCGGTTTTTTGAAGAACTTCTTTGCTGGTTTTCCTTAATAGTTATACCTTTGTCTTTAGAAAGACACAGAAACACTGACATATGAGGACTTACCAC
The DNA here is from genome assembly GCA_004026905.1 of Hystrix cristata. NCBI lineage: Eukaryota > Metazoa > Chordata > Mammalia > Rodentia > Hystricidae > Hystrix > Hystrix cristata. Next base: position 50,975 of record PVJO010011650.1, on the reverse strand, counting down.
TAACGCATAGTGGTTTATGTTTTCCACTTTGGAGATTAGAGTTAACTGGACCGTAGACAGGAAGAAAATCACAAAGAGCTTGCAGACACTCAGCAATCTGCCTCCAGCACGAGGCATATGAGATTCGTGATGGATACGGGTGATTATTTGACTAACTCAAAAGACTCATTCGCCTTCAGAAAATTTCTGTTGGAGAATAATCCTCAAAAATGTAACTGACAATCTGCTACGTGGGAAAGGAAAGGAAAAAATCAGTGGAAATTGCCATCTCTCTCTTCAGGCAAATCGACTTCACAGGAATAGGGTTGATCGGAAATCTCTTAATAGTTGCCAAAGACATTTATCCTTTCAAAATCTAACCAGAAAAGCCCTCAGGAATGAGAAAGCATTTAATCAGAACCAGAATTCAGAAAGATAGTAACAATTATTCATGGCTCAAGAGTTCCCACAAAATGTGCTGAGTAATTGTATTTGAATTATAACAACTGTTGTCAAATGCCCACGTGAAAATCCAGACATACTAACTTTCCCTCATATTAGGTATTGCCTGGTAGAAATTATTTCCCCAGAAGTCTAGAGATGCCTTTTCCTGAGAAGTGGAATATTTGGGAGGTCACATTTGAAAACTTTTCTCCGCCCCTTCTCTCTCTCTCTCTTGTTCGTTCGTTTGTTCGTTCGTTCTTTCTTTCTTTCTTTCTTTCTTTCTTTCTTTCTTTCCTTTCTTTCCTTTCTTTCCTTTCTTTCCTTTCTTTCCTTTCTTTCCTTTCTTTCCTTTCTTTCCTTTCTTTCCTTTCTTTCCTTTCTTTCTGTGGTACTGTGAAACCAGGGCCTTCATGCAGAGCTACATACCCAACCTTTATATTTCTTACTTTATTTTTTAATTTTTTTTTTACCAAGAACATATATTGGTACATTGATACATAATGATCATCTTCAACATGGTTATTTTGTACCTGTACATGATGTATCTTGGTTTTTCCCTCCTCTTCCCCTCCCCACCCTTCTGTTCCCCCACCCTTCCCTATTTGCAGCAGGTTAATTTACATATTCCCATTTTTTCCCCTTGCTTCTTTCTTTTCTTTTTCTCTTCCTTCTTTTCCCTTTCTCCTTGTCTAGTTCTCCTCTCTTTTGAATACTATCCTTTTTAAATAAGATCTATTATGCCTCTTTGTCCTTATTTACACTTATAGTTTCTCATATCAGAGAAACAATTCGATGTGTACTCATGAGTGTCTGATTTATTTCACTTAAAAGTATGTTCTCATTATTATTTGTAGCACTAGGGATTGAACCCAGGCCCTTTGCACTGAGCTACCCCAGCCCCTTTTTTATTCTTCTGAGACAGGCTCTTTCTAAGTTACTAGTGTACCCAGGCTGGGTTTGGACTTGGAATCCTCTCATCTCCACCTCCAAGAGTGCTGGGATTATAGGCACATGCCACCATGTCTGGACATTTTCATTATTTCTTACTGGTAAGGATGAATTTATATGTTCTTTTTGAGATCATATTTTTCTTCATAAATATAATGTGTGCCTATTATAGAAAACTTAAAAATACAATTCACGTCAAATTTGGCAAATATTCAACTGTTACAGCTTTTCTCAACTTGAGCCCTCAATTTTCATCAAAAATATTCAATCTAGATTTCACAAAATTTTTTTTTTTTTTTGGTGGTGCTGGAGATCGAACTCAGGCCCTTGTGCTTGCAAGGCAAGCACTCTAATCACTGAGCTAAATCCCCAGCCCCTCACAAAATTTAAATTTAAAAGAAATAGATTGAGGGGTTGGGGATTTAGCTCAATGGAAGAGCACTTGCCTAGCAAGTGCAAGACCCTGAGTTTGAACCCCAGCACCAAAATAAATAAATAAATAAATAAAAATTGAAATGCTGTGGTTGTTCTGAACACACTTGAGTTTTCTAATAACCGAATTGAGTATAAAGATTCTTAAATTAAAATTTAAATTAACATTACATGAAATAAATTCATTTCCTCATTTTGACTACCACATTTCAAGTGCCCAATAGCCAGGTGTGGTTAATAGCTATTATGTCGCACAGCACAGCACAGAGGTGGATGGCTAGGTCCCTGGATAAATAGATGTGGGAATAAAGATATGGATATGTCACATATGGGCATTCTCTGATGCCAATAACTATTATTCTGGGCTGGCAGGATAACTCAATGTTGGTATCAAAGTGCTTGCCTGTTATATGTGAGGCCCAGAATTCAATCTCTAGCACTGGAAAAAGAAAAAAGTACTTCTCTTCCAACATAATTTTCAGTGATTGGGAACCAAATTACTTATGATGATTTTGAACATGAGGGTTTATTTTTTTACTGCTTTTCTATTTTTATTATATAAATTAATATTTATGGTTATTTCCTTGGGATAGATTCCTGTAAATGTTATATGTATAAGTATTATTAAATGAATTATATGTATTAATCAGGGTTCTGTAAGGAAACAGAATTCTCTTCGTATTAAAAAAAGTAAAAAGTCTCTTTCTCTCTCTAAAGAAAATTGTGGAGAGTGACAAATCCAAAATCTGTAGGTGAGATCAGCAGGGTAGGGACCCAGGAAAGAGTTCATGCTGCAGTTTAAGTCCACAGTAAGGGTGTTGGGAGAATTTTCCCTCCCTCAGGGGGGCAGTCTATTTTATTAAGGCCTTCAATTGATTAAATGAAGAGTACTCACATCATGAGTATTCTGCTTTACTCAACTGATTTAAATGTCAATCATATTTAAAAGTACCTCCACAGAAACATCAAAAGATAGCGAGGTTCCTTGTAGAGAATATATTCAAGCCAAGTCAAGTGACTAAAATTAGGAACCCACTCAGTGAATATGCAAAATAAGATTTCCCTAAAATACACCAAAAATGTGGAGCTATGCTTATACCACCCCTTCTAATGTTTGCTTCCTGATATTTTTCAGATAATACCTGGGAAACCCAAAAAAAAGTGATGAATTTATAAAAATAATTAAAAAGGATGCTCAGTAGAGTAGTTGGTTATATGGATATAAAAATAGACAACATTTTATGTAGTAATAACAATATTTACAAGAACAACAATGTAAAATACCTGGGTACAAACATGATAAGAAATGTAGAGAAACTGTAACATTAGACAGAGCAATATGAAAGAAAACAAGAATAGGTAGGACTTATATTCTTTAAAGAATATATCCTTGTGACCATAACAGTAAGTAAAATAAGTCAGACACACAATCTTAAATATCACATCATTTCTCTTATATGAGAAACTCTGAGTAAAAATAAAGAGCAAAATAAAAGATAGATGGCAGGAGGTAGGGAGATAGATCTTTCCGAAAGGGAAGGTTGTAAAGAGATGGCAGGAGGGATAAGGGATGAAAATGAATTGGGATGTGTCATGTACATGTACTAACTCTGCAGAAGGGATGTAAACATTATGTACTGCAAACCTGTACCAAAAAAAAAAAAAAAAAAAGAAGATCAAGGGATGGATGACGTAGGGAAAGAGAGAAGGGAAAGGGGATGAAAAAAGAATTGAGATGTGTTATTACATGTACCAGCTTCCCACGAGGAATGTAAACGTTATGTACTACACACATGTACTAGTAAACTAAAAAATTAAACATTTACAGAAAAAAAGTAAAAATGTCATTGTTCCACAAAATATTATATAATTTAACATGTTAGGGGAGGTGGGGATGAAACCTGAAAAAATTATTACTAATTTTATCTGGAAGAATTAAAAAACTAATATTAGGTGACTTCTTTATCATATATTAAGACGTATCTTGAGACCATCATTGTTGTTGTTATTATTGTTTAGTTTATATATCTTTGCAGAGCTGAGGAATCTAACCCAGGGCCTTGTCCATACTAGGCAAGTGCTCTGCCATTGAACTAGAGGCCAAGCCCTCCATGATATTTTTTAAATGGGTACAAATTACATAGGAAAAAAATCACTGAAATACTACAAAGTTTCAGTAACAAATCCAAATAAATACAGAATTTTAATATGTATATACTCAAACTTTAATAGTTTGACTGAATTCCATTGTTTTGTTCTATGTATGGGATTACAGGCATGTGCCACCGCCCCTCACTATGTAGCTTTGGTCTCTTTATAATTCTCTTAAGATTGGAGTTCCAGTCAACTTAGCTTGTGTCACGTGTCTGCCCTTACACTAAGAGTGTGTGGTGCTCTGATTACAATCCCATCGAACCACAGGCAGGGTAAAAGTGACAATTTCTCTAGAGAAATCAGAGTATTGTTCGGAAAGGGAAATGGATTTGGGGGCATCCAACTCAACACATAGCCATTTGTTTACTTATATTTCTAGATCGGTTGTTCATGTCTCCTGTTGCAAATTATCCATTCATTTTCTTTGTCCATTTTGCTCCTGCAGTGTTCATCTTTATTTTACTGATTTATAAGAAACTGGCAAACATTTTAAAGCCGAACTGAGTAGGATTTTGCAGAAGTTCCCTAAAGATTTCTTCACTTTTTTTAATTGACAAAAGTTAACCCCCCCACTTGCAGGTTTTGTTGATGGTTGGTGACCTATAATTAAAATATATTAAAACTGTACAGAGAAACCCAAAGTATAAAGAGTAAAATAAAAGATAGACAGTAGAAAACAGGGCAATAGATTTTTCTTCTTTGCAAATGGGAAAGGAACCAAGAGAGGGAGGGAGGGGTGAGGGAAAGGAGCGGAGGGAAAATGAAGAGAATTAAGATATATTATGGACATGTACCAGCTCCTCAAGGTGACGTTATCAGTATGTACTGCATGGACTATGTACTGATGTTATCAGTATGTACTGCATGTACTGCAAAGACTGTACAGAGCTGGCCTTTTCCCTCTTCGGTCACTGTGGTTTTTATAACCATGGTATCGGGTGCTGTAACTTCTCAACCCCGGAATCTTAGTGGTTTAAGGGACGGTTTTAAAACACGGCCCACAGGCCTTCAATATCCTCCCACTCAAGAGTGACACGCGTCCCTCACCACCGATTCATGATGGCTGGTCAGTGAATTACGGCGGAAGTGAACTTGTGTCGGTTTCTGGACCCGAGCTTTGAAAGAGGATCAGCTTCTTTCTGTCGCTTGTGATTCTTTCCCTTGAACTCAGCCACTGAGCTGTGAGGAAGGCGAGCAGCCCTGGATGAGGCCGGAAAGGAGAGAAACTGAGGCCTCCCAGCACTTCCTTGCCAGCCATATGAGTGTCTATCTTGAAAGGTCCTCTTTGGTGGTGGATTAATTGGAGGTCAATTTGAGTGGGAACGCCCGGCCGAACTGGCTCTGGGTGTAGAAGTCCCACCTGAGGATTGCTGCCGGAATGGCATAAAAGGAGAACAGGAGGGGAAGATTGCGAGCTGCTAATTTCCCAGGAGAAATTCGCTTTCTTGTGAATGGTTTTCCTGTTAGGAACTCAGGTGTTCTCTTCGGAGGAGGAGCTCGGGCCCTGGCTGTCGCCGGGGATGGCCGCTTTTCTCTTCAGGGGCGCTCTGGGTTTGCCTTCATGGGGAGCTCTGGTCTTGCCTTTGTCTTGAGCGTTTCTTCCTGGCTCTTCTCGGCCTTCTGGCACAGATCCTTCACCTTGCTGGTGCAGACTCGCTAGCTTCTGCCACTGGCCCTTGGGCCTTTCCATGGCAGATCCTTGGTACGGACTGGCATGAGACATTGCCGTGGGCTCTAGGCCTCCTGCTGGACTTGTGGGGGACACTGCTATGGGGTCGAGGCCCTCGGCTGAATTCTTCGTGTCTCTAACGTGGACAGATCTCTTACACACTTCTGCATTGGACTTTTTGAGTGAATATTATAAGATAATCCTGTAAATTTGTGTGTCTTGTATTAAATCTATTCCCTTGCAAATCACTGACTAATACATCTTTTTTAAAATCCATTCATCTGTGTACGGGCATATAACTGCGTCCATGATTTAGCTCTTGTAAGTTGTGCTGCTATAAACATGGGCGTGCATGTCATGTACCCTACATTACCACTCTAATATGTGGTATTTATACACGATGGAGTACTATTTGGCCATGAAAAGGAGAAATTGAGTCATTTGTAGGAAAATGGATGGATCTTGAGACCGTAACACTAAGTGAAATATGTCAGTCACAGAAAGTTAAATATTACATCGTTTCTCTAATATGAAAGACCCAAACTAAAATTTATTTAAAAAGCAAAATTAAGAAATAGGAGGTAGACTCCAGAGATGGGAAGGGAATCTGGGAAAGCAGAAAGAGAGAAGGGTGGGGGGCCAGAAGTGTAAAAATGATCAAATGTGGTAAGTACATGTACCAATAACCCAAACTGAGTATAGTCATGATGTATCACAAGCATTTTTGTAAAACAAGGTAGTTCCTGAAGCCTCTAGCATCTGTGCCCCAGGTGAAGGTAGAAAGAGGAGAGGACAACTGGCCTTACGCAGACCTGCCGAGGTTAAAGTTTCATGAATAAAATAAATTACTGTTGTCTTATGCCTCTCAGTTTTGAGGTGGCTTGTTGCAGCACAATAGATAACAGAGTGACTATTAGAAGTTTATTCCTTATTCATAGTCCAGTACCAATGTGGTTAGCGAGCAAAGTTTCTGTGTACTAACTCAGCGGCATTAAGAAGCTGTGTGCTTCTTGTCTTCCGAGGCTGCCCTTCCCTCACAGGTGCAGCTATTCCATGGGGGGATGAGTGAGAAAGCAAGCAAGTAGGGAAGTCAAATTTGTTCCTTAAGCTCTTGAGTCTGGAAATGAAGCCACACTTTCACTTGTATCTCTCTTGACCCAAATCAGCCACATGGCCACTCACTGATACAAAGGAGTCTGAGACCTGCAGTTTCTGTCCACCTCCCGTAACTTCATACTGTGGAACGCAGATCTTTGGTGGGGCAGCCAGCTGTGGGACACACTCATTATTCAAAGAATCGTATTCTTCCAAGGATAGCAAAGAAATAAGAGGACCGATTACTTGTGTTGGACGAACAGAACACCCTGTGTATTGTTTCTGTTGGAAAAACAGAACATCTTGTGTATTACCTCCTCCACCAGCTTATTTCTTAACAAAGTGTGTGGAAATACGAGCCCAGTTATAATTCGTTGCTTATGAAATATAATTAATGGGGTATCATGTGATGTTTTGCTATATGTATCTCTGTGTAGTGTCTCGATCAGTTTAAACATCTTGCTCCTCAAACAGCTGTCATTTTTTCATGGCAAAAACATTCAGTATCCTTTCTTCTAGTGTTGGGAGATATAAAGTATATAGTTATTATCTACAGCCACCCCACTGTGCAATACCACACTAGTGTTACTGTATTATTTTTAAGGTATTTATGATCAGTTAAAAAATTTTAAAACTGTATAATAAAACATGTAGCAGATTTTGAAAATTTAGTCTGAATATACAAATGCAAAATAATTTATATTATTTCATGTTGTAAGATTCACTATATGGTTTTGAGAGTTGGCGAAATGCCCGTGTTCTGATAAAGGTCTCACCTTCCCGGTGTGCGCCTGTTCTTCCGAGGTCTGGCTGACCTTGCAGGAACAGTTTTGCTATCAACAAAGAATTTACTTTGATATGCACTCTGGCGGCATCCCGGGCCCTAGCCAGACCAGGGTGAATGCCTGAGGCAAAGTCGTGCGCGCCCATTTCCTGAAGGGAAGACATTCCTGTGTCAGAGCAGAGATAACTACAGGTGCAGCACCCAGGTGCTCTCGCTCGCGCGCGCGCTCTCTCTCTCTCTCCTCTTCTCTCTCACTCTCGCTCTCTCCTTCACTCTCTCTCTTCTTCTCTCCCTCTCTCGCGCCTGCCAAGGTTGCTGATGATTTCTTTTGCTTGTGTAGCTGATGTTTTCGCTCATGTAGCTGATGTTTTTTGCTTGAGCAACTGATGATACTTTTTTCTGTGTGCGCCAGTGGGGGCTGCTGGTCCCCCTTTTTGTTGCGCCCCCACAATGCCTGCTGATTTCTACTCTCGTGCCCTTGAGGCTGCTGGATGTCTGTGTGCCTCGATGGGGGCTGCTGCTGGCGGTGCCTCCACGACTGCTGTTTCCTCTCGCGTCCCACGTGGTGCTGCGTCTCTAGAAAAGTTAAGATCTCTGCTTGAACTACTGCTGTGCTGCAGTTTGCCAGTGATAGAAACGATGGATCGGTGGTATGATTTTCCTAGAGTTTTTCTCTTTCTTTATTGTTATTAAAATCTTAATCTATCTTTGTGAGTGGTATCTTGTCTCCTTCCCCGTGAATCGAGCCCTAAAACAGTAAGCCCGTGCACAGGGACAGCAAGCATTTGCCCCTTTGCTGTTACACATGTTGAAATAATATTTTGGGTATAATGGTTTAAATAAAACATCAGCAAAATTTTAACAATACATAGCTAAGTCTACATTTTTCTGGGGTATAATTTGATTGCAGCAAGTTAAGCAATTTCTCCTAAAGAATCAGTCACAGGTAACACAGAAGGAGACTTCCTGGGGAGTGAGGGCAGGTTTGTGTTGTCTGTTTCAAAGTGTCACGAAGTGAGCATAAAGGAGAGATCGAGGGACATAGTTTGGTCGTTGGCTCTGTCACCAACTGGCAGGGAACTTGCTTGCCCTCCTTGTATCTCCACTACTCTAAGTGGAAAAGTGGAAGTCGCTAGATAATTTGGACATTTTTGAGTTTATCTGTGAGTCTGAGCACAAACACAGAAAGTGTTTCAGTCTTGGAAAACACAGAAATGATGCCACGATACATGCTTCCAAATGCCAGTGAACGCATTCCGCCCGACTAACCCTCCTCAGAGTCGTGGGAGAGGGGACTGTGGGTTCCCCCACTTTCTGCATGGTGTTCCCTTTGCAGCAACAGCAGCAGAAATTATCCAGAACCTTAGTAACAAGAAGTGGAGGGACATTCTTACGATTCTTTCTTAGGAATGGGATTTATTCCCAGCTTATTACTTTTACTCCCAGCGTAGAATTCATGCGAGTTCGCAATTTCCGCAGGAAAAATGAGCCTCTATCATCTCCTCCCCACAGCTCAGATTCCACTTGAGGGATCTGCTCAAGCGGTGAGTAGAGTGTGTGTGCAGGAGGGAGATACACAAGCACATTCTGCTCTGTTATCAAAACTGCAATTCAGAGAGAGCGCTCTGAGGGTCTGCTGCCAGCAAAGTGCTGACAGTTAAACCTCAAGCTTAAGTCATAGGAAATAAAACTTTATGTCTCAGAGGCATTTAGTGCGAATTTCATTCTTTAGGAAAATTGGGATTTCATACACAGTCAGTGCTATGTTTTCCCATCACTCCTGGGTCTACTGTACCAAAAAAAAAAATTCTGGTTTCGTTCGCAGAAATTACACTCAGCAAATCAGAAGAACACATACATAGATCGATGTATGGAGCATGCCTGTACCTGTACAAGTTTAATTCTCCACCACGGATCCAAGAAAGTAGGGTCCTTGACTGATCACAATGAATCTGAACTTCTTCAAAGCTTTCAGAGAAAGAAGTGGGGGAAGAATTCTGTATCCAGTGCTTACTAACAACAAAATCCAATGCAGGAGATTGCAGAATGGAAGTAACAAACAAGGAGGGGTCAGCGTGGTGAGGTTTTTAGGGAGAGAAATATAAATTATACCTTATAAAGGTTTTCCAGAAATAAACAGAAAACATAGATGTTTACATATATTTATTCAACAGTATTTCATACAGAAATAAGACCAGAATAACATCACTGCTGCTGTTGTAATAAAGTTCATTAAAGTTTTCGATTTATTAATTGTCCTTCTTGATCTTTTAGAGTATTAAAAGCTGCTAGACACATGGAATTGCTATTCATAACTTATACCAAAAGATTCAGAACCGACACCAAAAGACTAATTGTTCTTAAATTGATGATGATTTAAATCCTTCTGAAAATCCTGATTTACTATTTTTTTTTTAAATGGAGGTTTACTGCTCCTCCGGATGCCTAAAATAGGGCTTTAGTTCAGACAGCTGAAATAACACCATCTCTTGTGGCTGAAAAGGTTTAGAGCAGGGCTGCTCTGTGGGGGCTTCCCCCTGACTCCATGCAACCCTCGAGGTAAAATTTTAATAAGACTGTCTGCTCTCTTTTCACTACGTGCCCACCACAACAGGCTTGCTTCCTAATTCAGTATTTCCTTCTTCGTGTTTCCTGAAAACCTGCAGAGTTAGCGTGAACAGAGCAGGAGGCAGAGTTTCCAACACAACTGACTCCGCTTCCTAACTCATGTGTGACAGCAGCCGTCCAAGACTCCTTAAAGAGTGGTTAAATGGCAGACAACAAGTGTCTTAGTTACTTTTCTCTTGTTGCTGGGACAAAATACCCGACACCCAAAGTTAGGGCAAGAAGGGTTTATTCAGCTCGCAGTTTGTAGAGGTTTCAGTCCGCAGTCAGCTGGGCCCGAGGCAGGGCGGCAGAGCAGACAGGCAGAAGGCAGCCAGGTAAGCAAGGGATGCAAGCGAGATGAGGGGGCAGCTTCGTCCTGTATTTTATATTTTATCCAGGCTACCTGGCTTTAGGGTGGGCAGTACTCCCACCCTTAATCCTAATACCCTTAATCCTAGCGTCACATCCTTGATCCCAGCCAGAAGCATGCCAAAGCAATCAGTGGACTAATTTAGTAATTATGCACTCTAGATCCAGCTACCTCTTACCACATGAGGCTTTGGGGGGACATCTAGACACAAACCATAACGACAAGCTTTCAGATTGAGAGAGCACACTTCCTAATCATTCTCTATTAATTATTAATGTGAAACTATAGTCTGGAAAATGTAATATCTGCTCATTATATAGATACACAATCTGCCTTAGTTTAAACTCATAAATAATTGGAAGGTGATAAAGAACCTCAAATAAAGTGTGCCCCCCAAGAGGATCATGCATCTTACCAAGGGATTTTCTCATAAAGTCTTGAGGACTTCAGAATTATGTCATGTAATCTAGACAGAACTAAGTTATTGGTGCTTTGGATTGTGTCAAAAAGAAGTAAGCCAGAGAAGGTAAATACTGAGTGGAATTACTTGTGTGTAGAGTATGGCGATAGGGGGAGTCAAGTCAGAATCAGTAGAATGTGATTGCCAAGACTGAGGAAGTTGGGCAGAGGAAGGAACATTGATCAAAATGTACAAACTATCAGTTATGAGTAAATTCTGAAGATTCAGTGGTGACTATAATCAATGATACTGTGTTGCACCCTTAAAATTTGCTGAGAATAGACCTAAGTGTTCTCACACATACAAAGAGGATAACTACGTGAGGTAATGACGGTGTGTTTCATTTCACAGTGCCTTATTATTATGGTTTGTGTCTAGATGTCCCCCCAAAGCCTCATGTGGTAAGAGATAGCTGGATCTAGAGTGTGTGATTACTAAATTAATCCACTGATCGGTTTGGCATGGTTCTGCTGGGATCAAGGATGTGGAACTAAATTTAAGGGTGGGAGTGCTACCCGCCCTAAAGGCAGGTAGCCTAGGTAAAAGATACAGGAAGAAGCTAACTAGCTGCTTGTTTGCATTGCTTGCTTGCATACATTCCTTGTATTCCTCACTTTACTTTGCTGCGGGTCGACCCTGCCTCTGCCATGCCGCCCTGCCTCGGACCCAGTGGACTATAGACTGAAACCTCTGCAGACTGTGAGCTAATAAACCTTTCTTCCCCTAACTTTGGGTGTCGGGTATTCTGTCCCAACAACGAGAGAAAAGTAACTAAAACACTTATGTACACCAAATCATTGTGTCATACACTTTAAATAGATACAATTTTATTTGTCAGTTATACTTCAATAATGTTGAAAAGAAAAGCAAACCTATTTACAAGGAATGTAAAAAGAGGCAATTAAATTAAAACAGAGTGATCTGATTGAGTCCTAATCTGATGTGACTGTTGTCCTTAAGGAAGGAGGAAATTAAGACACGGGTGCAGAGGGGTGTCCGTGGGATCACATAGGAGGGGTGTGGCCACCTGAGAGAGCTCGGAAGAAACCAACCCCACAGACACCTAGACCACGGACTGCCAATGTCACAATCACAGGTCCACTTTTTTTTTTTTTTTTGGTGGGGAGGGGTGTCCTGGGGCTCGAAGTCAGGACCTTGTGCTTGCTGGGCAAGGATTCTAACCACTGAGCTAAATCCTCAGCCCCAGAGTCCATTTCTTAAAATAAATGTCTGATGTTTAGGCCACACATTCCCCAAAAAGGAAAACTTTAGAAAATGTACCATGATAGATCAATCCACCTCTTTGTGGAAAAAAAATACAATTAAGACATACAATTAAGACATTCAGATTATGAGTTTGAACCATTCTCATAGCTTTTATGCAATTTACAATTAGAGAGATTTGGTCATCTGTGTTAGGTACTCAATCAACATATTGGATTATTTTAAATGTATGTAAGAAAAACAATCCTTGTTGGATAAAGGAAATATCATTCTCTAAGCCAGCCTTTGACGTATGCATGCTTTTCCAATCATTTTTAAGTAAATTCACTGTCAACTGGGGTTAACAACTCCCAGGAAGCCCCACGCACATCATACAGCCTCTTTGACTGACACAGGCCTCCTCCTTCCCTGCTAATGTTGTGCAAATAGTGTTGCAAACGTCGCTAAAGTAACATTCTTGTGGGCGAGCAGGTAGATATTGGCCACCTGCACGGTGGGCACCAGATGACCCGAGGGGCGACGGGCGCCGCGTGGGAGAATGGTTTGGGGTAGGCAGAGGCTCAGAGGGGAGAGTGACAGGGGCCGATGTAGGAACTGCCTACACACAACCTTGAGAGGATTTTATATTCTGTTTAATTTGGGTAACATGAGGCTTGATGATCGTGTTTTAATTTTCTCTGCTGTTGCTGTTCCACACTCCTGGGAGCTTGCACGCTGACCCTGGCGCACAGGCCGAGGATCTCTCCAGCAGATGTTTTCGGCACTTCTCCTTCCTCCTCCCTGTCCATGCCAGACTCCCTGTGCTGCTGCGGCTGCTCTGCCTGCGCCCGGGGCCAGCCAGGGTGCCAGAGAGTACATCTCTCTGCGAGCATCGAGCATCGCTCAGCCACCAGCAAACAGGGAGGGGGAGATAAACAGCTGAGGTGCATTCTGCACTGCTCGCCAGCCTTTCCCAGTGGGACTGAGCTCCAGCTATCTGCAGTGATAACTTGGCTGATAACAGACCCTTCACTGGCTGCCTTCCCTTCTCTGTCTCATGTCCCTGCTCCCCAGCAGTGTCCTCTAGGATCACGTCCCACATAAACTACTTGCACACGAACCTGTGTCTCAGTCTCTGCCTTTGGGTAGGAGTGGGAGGCAAACTATGAATCTTTATCTCTAGAACAAAGCCATTAACATGTTGTTTAATTGAATTGTGGAGGCAGAGACAGGGGAGGCACGCTGCAATCGTCTTTGGAAACAGTCTACTCACGGCTCACAGCCCCGCTGCTTGGTTGCTGGGTTATTGCCCCGTATTGCTCCCTGGCTCATTTTCCGAGTTTCAGTCTTGGCTTCAACAGTTAGTAGCTGTACAGCTCAGCTTGGACAGTCTCCTTGATTTTCTGTGCCTATTTCCTTATCTGTAAAAGGTAACTATTGCACAGAGTTAGATAATTGTTGCTAGTGTTATTTCTGTTAATACCCTAAGTCTTTAGGCAGCCCACTAGGGCTCTTGTACTTTCTTGATTGTGACTGAGAAAGTAAGAGAAAGCTTGTGAGTCTTTTTTTGGGTTTCATTCTTTTCCTTTCCCCTCCTCCTCTCCCCTTCCTCCTTCCTGCCTCCATCCCTTTTCCCCTTCCCATTTGACTGAGTTCTTTGTACTTTTTTATAGCTATACTCTATTTTGCTCCTTATTTATACTTTGGGTTTCTCACACAAGAGAGATATTTAAACTTGTCTGCCCCATGTCTTGCACATAACATTATGGTCTCAAGGTGCATCCACTTACCTAAAAATGCCTCAAGTCTATCCTTCTATATGGCAGAGTAATACTCCATTGTCTATAAATGCCACATTTTCTTCATCCGTTCATCTGTTGATGGGCATATGGGCCGTCTCCAAGATTTAGCTATTATGAATTGTGCTGCTATAAACATGGGTGTGCCTCTATCACCTGCAGTAAGATGACTTTAACTCTTTTGGGAAAATATCTAGAAGGGGAATAGTTGAGTCAAATGGTACCTCTAGTTTTAGTTTTTTGGGGAATCTCCATACTGATTTTCATAGTGATTATAGCAGTTTGGAGTCCTACCAATGGTGGAGAAGGGTTCCTTTTTCTCTATAGCCTCATCAGCATTTGTTATGATATGATTTCTTGATGGTAGCCATTCTTTCTGGCGTGAAATGGAATCTCAGTGTTGTTTTAATTTGCATTGCTTGAATGACCGGTGATACTGAACATTTTTTTATGTATTTACTGGCCATTTGTACTTCTTCATCTGAGATGTATTTCTTCATTTGAGATGCCTGTTTTTGGATTGGGTCTTTAAATTGGTGGAGTCTAATTTTTTGAGTTCTTTATATATTCTAGATATTAGTCCTCTGTCTGAGGAGTACCTGGCAAAAATTTTTTCCCATTCTGTAGGTTGTCTCTTTACTCTATTGGTGGTTTCCTTTGTTGTACAGAACTTTTTAAATTTGATATCCCATTTGTTGATTCTTCGCATTGTTTCTAGTGCAACCAGGGTTTTGTTCAGAAAGTCTTTGCCTGCATTTAAGTCTTCAAGAGGTTTACCTATTCTTGACGTCTGGCAAATTACCTGTTTCTGTTTTAATATTTAGATCTTTGATCCATTTACATTTTAGTTCAGTGCATGGTGAGAGATACAGGTTTAGGCACCCCATCATAAATTATTATGGTTTGTGCCTAAATGTCCCCATAAAGCCTCATGAGGTCACAGATGGGGCTTTTTCAGAGGTGGCTGAATCTAGAATGTGTGATACTGGGATTAAGGGCTTGTGATTACTAAATCAATCCACTGCTTGGTTTGGCACTGCCCTAATCCTGGCAGCCTGGATGAGATATAAGGCACAGGAAGAAGCTTAGGTTCCTTGCTTGCTTTGCTGCCATGCCATCCTGCCTTGGATCCAGCCAATTGTGGACTGAAACCTCTACAAACTAAATAAAGCTAAATAAACCTTTCCCCTTTCGACTCTGGGTGTTGGGTATTTTGTCTCAGCACCGAGGAAAGTAAGACATAAGTTGAGGAGTGTCTGTTTATATTTTGCTGAATAAATGAATAAATAAATGCAGAGAAAACAGCCTCAATGATGGCAAAGAAATACTAAAGCGTTGTGTGATCAAGTAACATGGGTTATTCCTAGGGCATTGGCATTCATGATTAGTGGAGGGAGAGTGTCAGAATGGCAGGAAATGGGACAAAAAGGAAGAAAGGGAAAGAGATGAAGAGCTTTGAGCTTGGGCTCAGCTCTTGAGGCAGTAGGGATCCTACATATCATCCAACTCTCAGAGTAACTAATTAGATGTGTGGTTTAGAAAGATCTGTCGGTCAGCAGAAGGAAGAATGAATTGGTAGGAGTTGGATGGGAATCAATGAAAGCAAAGATCAGACTTTGGAAGACCAAATAGAAGGCTACTCAGTAGTCTGAGGGTCTAAAATGTGAAGGTCTAGCTGGGCTGAGTTCTAGAGACATTTCAGGAGTCCATATGGATCTTCCCAGGGTCATGGTAGCTGGCTTTATCCCAGTTATGAATGGACCAGGTTCCTGGAGCCCCACACTATCAATGGTAATCAAACTTGTCTTCCAAAATAATTAATGACCAGTTTGATGAGACTATTGTGGGCTTCACCCCCCCATATATGACACCCACACTTCCTCTTAAACTACTGATGTTCTTGAAAAAGCTCCACAAATACAGCAAGGGGGAAAACCCACTGGCTACTTGCCCATCATTTCTCTGGTCCAGAGACAAAGGGTTACACAATGGGAAAAACTGGGGGTCGCTCCAGACAACTACCTGCATTTACAGAACCTGAAAACCTCTCTTCTTCCTCCTTTTACTCTAGGCTAGATGAAAGGAAGGAACCCCAATTCTTTGGATGCTGGTCTAAATTTGATCCAGTTGTGAAAACTGGTTTGGACATCAGCTAGAATATTTTGATTACGTCTCAAGAGAACTCAGCTTGCTGTTAAGGCAGGTCCCAACCCTTCTCTTGGGCCGGCACGGTCATGGCTCCTGTGTGGGCCACGGGTCACAGGCTTCCAGGAGCCCCTCTGTCAGGCTGGGTTTCTGGGGGGCTCTCATAGAGTGAGCATTATTTGCATGTCTGATTACACTTCTAAAAGTAGCTCTGGATGGGCTGGCAATCGCCTAGAAACCTTGCTACCCAAGAATCACACCTGCTCTTTCAATAATGACCCTGGAGTAAGGAAAGCACACTTGTGTTATGAAGTGTAGTTTTTAAATAATACTATAAGAGAATATAATAAGTTGAATTACTCAATTTTAATCGCTTTAGGTAGTAACAGTGATAACTCGAGGCATCCTAATGTTTGCTCTTTTGCTGATCCGACGTTCTCCTGGCCTTCGTTGTGCAGAGCCATTGTTTTGAAGCCCGTCCTGGTGATACTCTGCCAAGTCTCTGAACCAGAACGTGAATCTCACGGTGCAGGGTACTCGGCGAGCTGCACCACAAAGCGTCTTCGCCGTTTCCGTCCCGCGGAGGAGGAAACCGGTCCCGAACCCAGCCAAACCTGCAGTCGGTGAATGATGGTGAGGCATGTGAAGTTAACCTCAGATTCCAGAACAATCACCATTTCATGGCAAGCGACCTCTATTTTGAACTTGTCTGCAAATTTGGCCTTCTGTGCTCTATCACTTACAGACTTATCTCTCTTTAAATTCTAAGGATGTCAACAAACGGCGAAATTGGAAAACGAAGCGCATTTTTGGACTCCCTGAAGCGGCAGAGTGCTCCCTTTGCCTTCCCAGCTGCCGTGCAGTTTGGCCCTCTCTTCCCGGCTTTTGTGCCTAGCTTAATCTTTAGATTTCATTTTGGAGCTGAGCCTCTTCTGGTCTTCCATGCTCGAATTAGGATTTCGGTTTAGTTGTTTTCGTATCCCAGACACCTAGTCATAGTGCATAGTGAGCACTCAACTACTTGCGAAACGAATAGATGGATAGATGAATGAAAGGGCAGTGAGAGGAGTAGACGCGGCAGGGAACAGTCTTGGGACTCACGAATTCAGAGCAGCCTGTCCCCATCTGCGCCCAGCCTCCTGTGGGTGCCCGTCCTCCAAGCAAAAAGAACAAGTTCCCACCACCCAGGGACGCTCTCCAGGGAGACCCTGCCTGCAAGGAGACTGCGCGCAGCAGGGGCAAAGCCGCCGGTGCGCCTCGGTGCGCCTCGGTGCGCGCGTGCGGGCCGCAGAAGGGGCGACCCTCAGCGCCCCACTTTTCCCTCCCTCGGTTTCCGACAGTCCCAGCCCCAGGATCCCCCACGCCCGCTCGGTTACCTCTCGGGGACGTGCGCTGGGCCCGGGCCGCCCGGCGGGGAGGGGTCGGGGAGGGGTCGGCCGGCCCGGGGCGGGGAGACCGGCGTTTATCCAGCGAACAGGAGGGGCGTGGACGCTCCCTCCGCGCCCGGCCGACGCACACCGAGGCGAGAGGCCGCCGCCCGCGCCGGCCGTCCGGGGTCCGAGCCGCGCCCCCTGCGCCCTGCCTGGCGCACGCCCGGGACGTGGGGTCCGGCCGGGCTGCGCGCAAGGCTCCCCGAGGTGAGTGCAGGGCCGGAGCCCGCGGGGACAGCCGGCCGCAGAACCAGCCCTGAGCGAGCCGTAGGTAGCTGCCAGGGGTCGGCCGGCGGAGGGCCGGAGCGAGGACCGCTCCGGGCTGCCCCCGCTGCGGGCAGGCAGCAGGGCTCCCCGCTGGCTCTTCCAGCGTTGGCCCCTGACCGTTGGGAGCCCCGCGGGCTCTCCCGTCTGTCTCTGCTTGGGCTCTGTGTCCCCCACACACACTCGGTGCATCCGGCGTCCCACCCCCAGCAGAGGGCACGCGGGCCGCCGGCCGCCCGTGAGCGAGGCGGGCCAGCGCGGGCCGGGCAGAGCGTCTCGCGAGCCCGCACTGTGGATCCTGTTGGTCGCACCGATCTAGTGAAGATGGGGGTGGGGTTTTATTGTAGTCTGAGGAGAGAAAGAAAGTAGGGAAAATGCATCTTTTATCAGCTCCCGGTGATACTCTGTTATGAGTGGAACCCCGGCTGAATTTCAGAGGGTGCGAAGAGGGGGGACACCGCAGAACGAGAAGGTGATTTTCTTTTCTGTGTCCTCTTGTGACAAAGGTTTCTCTCTCCTTTGAGAAGCCCGCTCTCCGGGGCTCTTTCAGAGGGGCTTTGCCAGCGTGTGGAGGGGCTTCCCGCGGGGGGGGAGAAGGCAATGCTGTTGATGAGGAATGTCTGCGATGGGGGCAGTCTTGAGGCTGGAGATAGGAAGAAAATCAGAATTCTCGTTGAGAATTTCTGTTGCAATAGAATGCAACAGTCATGTTGCTTTTTTTTCCAGGATCTATTTAATGAATACTTTTTTAAATACGAAGTTTGCAAGTATGACATTTTGAAGTTACAACGTTAAACTTATTGTTTTGTGTCTCGGATGAGGTCACATATCTGAAACACTGAAACTTCTAAATAAATGGTTTTAAATACACACCCTTAAAATTTTTATCCTTAGAAAAGATGTCAGTTTCTTCCCTCCTCTCTTATTTTATTCCAAAATATTGGAAATGGAGACAACTTGGAATAAAATGTCCCCTTCCGCTCAGAAGTTTGGTATGTTTTAGATGTGGAGCATGTGAACTCTCTTTTTATGGCATTGATAAGGTCTTAAGCACTCATTAAGGAGTCAGCTTTTTTCTTTTTCCTTTTTCTTTTCAATGGCAAAAATCTTTCAATTTTGCTAACTCTTGTGAAATAATTCTACAAAATATCACTGTTAAACATACAGTACTTACAATTTAATTTTCCTATTCCCTTCAGATAGCCTAAATTTCAAGAAGTTTTAATTTTGGGGCTGTTAATGCACAAAATATTTATGTTTTATTTGTTTGCATAGACAGTACTAAGAGCAACTAATTAAGTCACCCAAATAAAGGTCGGGCTACAAGAATTATGAATAGAGACTGGAACATTATTTACTCATAATATGCAGGATGCTATACAGTTCCATGAACATTCTGGCCTTAAAAATGAATGAAAAGCACTCTGTCAGTGAATACCTCCCACTGAATCTCTCCAAATTATGAAATTCTTAGCTGTACTCCCTCTAGATAAGTATAAGCAGTCCAGGTTAATGAATATGTGTTTGTGATCAACGAATGCTCACTCCCCCAGGCCCCAGAAAAAAGTATGAGTATTAGATTATTTTCTATGCTTCTACCTGTATTTCTATATATGTCATGAATTCATGACTTATCTAGAGTGATTAAATGCTGGCCAAAATACTTTTTCTCCCCTCCTGACCTACCTTGATTGTTGTTATTGATTGTTGTTATTTGTAGTATGATTTGTCTTAGCTTTGCTAGCCAACAGATCTAGGTTCAAATGAACTTTGCTAATCCACTTAACCTCCCCTAGTCTTACCTTCTCCTGTATCACACAAAGCATCAATACCCATATCACACAAAGCATCAATACCCACCTCACGGGAATGTGTGAGGAAAAATAGGAAGATCCTCATAAAATGCTAAGCACAAGTGGCAATAAATGAGGACAATGGTGACAGCGAGGGTGGTGGTAAAGTTTAAGGTTAGCCTAGAACAGAGAGTACAAGAGATGGCAATAATTCAGTTAATGTTGAGCCCAATTTTATCCAGTGTTTTGATTCCAACGAAGTACCTCATTTCCATGGAGTACAACACATCATAAACAGAAAAGAATGACTTGGCAAGCATTGTAATCTCCCTTTCTGCCTGGAAGTGTCTCAGTCTGTAAAGACCCTTTAAGGATAGATGTCTCACTCAGGCATGCTGCTGTCCTGGTAGACATGGAGCTTGTTTCCCAAGTTGAGTTTATGACATATTATTCATGTCTTAGGCTTTGCAATTTGGGGAAACTTTTCTCAGATAAGTCAAATCATTCCCACGGATAGGTGGCTTTAAGAAGTGCACTCAGTGTTTTTGTTTCTATGAATAATGGTTTTGTGATCCTACAAATATCTTTCTACTTTCAGCAGCAGGGTATTACATTTACATTTTCAAATTTTTAAGACAAAGTCTCCGAAAGCAACCCTAAGTTTTCAAGGGAATAGAGAGTTAAAAGGCATAAAGGATCCTTTACAGAACTGTGACGAATTACAAGCCAAACTTTTAAATGAAATAATATAGTCTTTATCTCACTTTGTCTTTCCTCCCAAACCAGTCTTGAAGTGACCCCAAAGCCCTGGCATGGGATTTTGGAAGAGTGCCATGAATAAAAACATACTGTTTAGGTAATGTGTGGGGCGTTTGCAAGTGAGGCAAATTTACAGACACAATGCCCCTCTTGTGTTTCTTACATCCTTAATGTTTCCCATATTACCTGGCACTTAGCAGGTACTCAAAAAATGTTTAATAAGTAAATGACTTAACATTTCAAAACTCTGGCTGATGTACACTTCTCGTGTAAAGCTGGAGCAGTTGTACTTAGGAAATCCAATAACGTGCAACGTTTTGGGACACTTAAAAAACCCATAACATGAAAAATCTTGGGGAAAATCCATGACATGCAAAACCTCAGGTAAAATCTAGGCAAAAATTTCAGGCAAGATAAAAGAAGTAGCATCACCTTCCTCTGTGTCCCTGATGCTAAAGTTCAACCTTGCTGAAGCAAGAAACAGCTGATCTATAATTACTGACTCTCAATTTGATTGATGGAGATAATTCTAAAAGCTAAGTATTTTTAATGGTGCCAAAAAATGGTCTAAGAAAATGTACTGCTTTAATTTTGACATGAGGAGAAAGTTTTGTTTTTGTTTTTTTTATTCTCCAAAAGCTCAGTGGAGAGAAGGGAGAAAAGAAAAATAGAACATGAAAACTTAGTTTTATGAATGTAAACATCAACATTCTCCTTAAATCACAGAGGCTTAAATATACAGTTAACCATTCTTTAACCAAGTACAGTTAAGGATTTGGACACCAATCTAACTCTAAAGCATTTTGTAATCATCTAAGTACTGTATTCTACACTTTGCAGGGGAAAATTTTTCGCCAGAGTTAGTTGACAAAGGCATTTGTGTTGGCTTGAAAAACTATAAGCTAATCACTTATTGAGTCCTTTAAAAACAACTTGATTAATGTTTGGAAAGAAATTCTGACTGAAATTCTCCACTGTAGGAATCCAAATGCAGTCAGGCTTTGAAGATCATGGGCAAGTCATAGTCATATTTGGCTATTATGGTTTGATGGAGAAAAAAATCCCACAGTGAGTCAAATGGTCCCCGTCCCACATTTTGGTACCTCTACCTCACCGTGAACCAGCAGGTGTAGTTAACTCTGTCCTCTCATTTACCTCTGCATTTGCTCTGGGATAGTTAAAACTGTAATACTAAGAAGGTGACGTTGGATATGGCAGCAAACTCCTTCAACATCCAACTTTGCTCTGTCGGCTGGCAGGGACACCGGAGCCCTGCCCATATTCTCTCTGCACTCTTCCAGGCCCTGCTGGAGGCTTCTTACTTCTAGCACTGTGACTCAGCCTGAAGGCTTTCTCAGCCTTGGGCACGAGCCTGACCCTGGGAGTTAATGCTCGTGGGAGCAATGCCTGGCCCAATAACAACAGGTGGAAGCTGGTGAGTAAATACCCTGTTTCCTGATGCTTTGGGGAAGGCAACTTTGGAGCTGTACATTCTTCCAAGGTGCCCAGTGGAACTGAGTTCCAGACACCCACAGTGCTAACTTACTTGGTCATTAACATTAGCTTCTTTCCCTTACTTGCCTCTTTGCCCTGTTTTTCCACCCGTGCTTTAGATCAGCTCCCAAATGAACGAACTGCACGAATTCCTGCCCAGGGTCTGCTTAGGGTGCAACTCAAGCTACCATAAACTTGTTAGGTATTTTAGTAAACACAGTGAAGGTTGTAATTCAGTAAATTAAGTAGCTTATATTTAACTACAAATATAACCAAAAATTAAACCAAGAACGGAATTCTTGCTTTCTCCAGATTCTTGGAGAACAAAATTGCTCCCTAGTTCACGCTGTTTCCCGGTGCCTGGGTCAATTAGTTTGTTGATAATGACCTGCTGCTAAATCTCCATCAGTTCTAAAGAAACTTGTATCATGGGACAAGGAGGGAGATAATTATGTGGACTCAGTGTGATCTTGACCATCGAAGGCTCCATGCTACCCCATAACTACAGAAACAGCACAAATGCATCCTGCTGCCCGTGGGAAGTGGCTCAAACATGTACTCCATTAAGCAGGCGGTGGTGCCTCCATATTCCTGCCAGGAGTTCCTCTCACTTCCCAGCGCCGGTCACCCTTCACTTATCAGTGACTTCCTAACTCGCACCCTCAGGCCTGGCCTTCGGCAGCCACTCCAGACCCAGCTATCTAGCTACCCGAAAGCACTTCAACATCACACACCCCAGATCCAGCAAGCCCCAACTGTGCTCATTACTGTCCCCCACAAACCTTCCGCTATGTCTGTGACAGGCACAAGCCGTTGGCGTCGTGGGAAAATTCTCAAGTGGTTTCAAAGCCCTGTCCTCCCCAAACCCTTGTCAGCGATCCCATCTAACCAGTTTCCAGGTCCTAACAATTTAATTTCCTAATGAGAGATCCACAGACATCTCCCTCTCTCCCATCTTTGTGCCTCCTAGCTTCTCAAGTGCTCTTATCTCTGAATCACCCAATATCTGCATCCTAGCCCTCCTCCCGCCTCTAGTCTTGCTTCTTTTCTGCCATTCTCCATACCTCAGCCAGAGTGAGCTTCCTTAAAACCATCTGCTCATACTTTTCTCTGCCTAAAATGCTGTAGTGGCTTTGGATTAAATCCCAAATCTTTTTCCTGGTTGAAAGTCCTCCCACCATCCAGCTGTGTCTGCCCCTTCCGTCCCAAGCCTTCCTGTTTCTTTCCCAGCACTCCCGTTCCGCCAGGGTCTCCACCACACCCCTTCCAGCCCTGGAGACTGAGCCCAGGGCCTTGGTGCTGAGCCGTATTCCCAGCATGCTGGTGTTGTTGTTGTTGGTTGTTTGTTTGTTTTAAACTGGGTCTCACTAAATCACTTACTTGCCCAAGTCAGGCTGGAACTTGCCACCCTCCTGCCTCCACCTCCCAGAGTGCTGGCATTATAGGCATGTACCACCATGCCCAGCTACCCCGGTTCTTTAAGGAGACCTTGCTGAAATTCCTGCCATTTGTGTCTGGGATTTCTTGTACCTAGAATGGGATTCTCTAGGCTCTGATCCTGGCTAGCTGCTTATCTCCCTTACAGTTTAAGCACCGCGTCCTTGCCTTAGGACAACATTACTGGACGTTCTCTACTGGGAGAGGCACCCGGCCTTGGGTCCTCCTAGCTCTGGGCCCCTTTTAATCATATGGCTTTCCTACTAAAGGTCTGTGTCCCCCTGCTATCTTCTGTGCCAGATGCTCTACAGTATAAATACATAAACCGAATCAGGTTCCTTACTAGCTGATGACTGTTGAGAAATCACATAACCTCTCCGAACTTTAATTTTCTCAGTTTAACTGGAAATCACATCTAAGCACAAGGTGGTTGAAAGGATTTCATTAAATTATGGCTCTCGGGTTTCTGACACATTGTTGGTGCTCAGTGAGTAATAGTTCCTTTGGATTCACCAGCTAGGACTATGCTTGGCTCGACGCTGTGATGTCTGAGACAGGAAAGGCCACATCCAGGGGGTTTAAATTCAAGGTACACTTTGGTGTACTGGTTTTGAGCGAAATCTAAAAGGAAGAAAGTGTCATTTAGCTAAAAGTATCTCATCCTTCTGATGTCTTTTCTGGCCTTGCCTGGGGTGTGTTTTGGAAATGTAAGGGAAGTAGTGACATGTAAAGGCATCCAGTTCCCTTCCACAGTTTCTTCCAAATGATCCTTTCTCCCAAGGCTCAACATCTGCATTCCCTGGATTCATGCCATGAATCCAGTTTCTAAACTGAGAAGCTTTTTCCAAGAGTTTTGCCTTAATAACTACTCCCCACTGAGATTCCTGCTTGTTTTCTGTACTTCTCCATAATTACTGTCATTGTCCTGAAATAGCACCATTAAGCACCTCACTGTTGGGCCTCCAGGGAGCTGTCACCAAGCTGCTCCTGAACCAAGGCACATATTTACAGGTGATTAACTGGGCAGAAGCAAGCAAGCACTAAACAAATTCACAGGTTCGCACAGTCAGGGATGAAGGTGAAGAATGTTTTAGATTCTGGTAGTGGTTGATGAGGTAAGTGTACAAGTGGGGTGGAAAATGGGAGCATCGCCTTTCAAGAAGCTGTCTGGACACTCTGAGAACTTTTAGGTCTTACTTGGTAAGTTGCCACTTTGTGGACTTAACCTCACTCAAGTCTACAGCAAAGCAAGTTTCAGACCCCCTGAGCCAGGGGGGTACCTTCTCAGCCTAGAAATGTGACATTTGTAAATCTCCTTTGTTTCTAAGTGCCAACACTTACGGCACACATCGTCACTTATAATTAACTGTCGCTACACCAAGAAAAGTAGGTAAATTAGCGGATGATGGTATCGTCTACGTTGGAGCCCCACCCTTTCTTCTACTGAATAGATGAATACATACGTATTTATTCTTAGGTGCAAGATACTTTAAATAGATGCATTTTTACTCCCTAAAGCTTGATGGTCTTCACCTGATTATTGGCTGTATTTCTTGGTGTGCCATCAGGTCCTTCTATTTCTTCATGGAGAAACTTGCACTTAGACTTAGATGTTCCACTGTCATCTCAATCCGTAGCAGCAAGATCTACTGAGTCGGGAGAGGCCGTGACTCGTGCCTTCTTTCCTTGTCCAGCTCCCTGCTGCGGGGAGGTGTGTGGTTACAGAGCTGCAGCATGCTGCTGGCTTCCGCCAGTAAGCAAGTGGTGACTGGGCCAGGGCTGCCCCAGGTAGAGGAGATGGTTGACTCCAGTTCTTCCCAAGTGGATCTTTGAATACTACAATCCAGGGAGTTCTCTGTCAGTTTACTCGGCCCTGATGAATAAGCACATTGTGTTCATTATCACATCTGATCCTCACAACTCAGAAAACTACTACCATTATCTCGCCATCATAAAAGAGTGTCTGAATTTTTCAGATGCATCAGTTGCTCAAGGTCACAGCTGGCCAGTGGAGATTTGAATTCAGGGTATGGTAAAATGTGAGTTTTGACACAGTTATCTGTCTCTTCTTTTGGGAAAGCTGGGAAATGTATGGTCTAAAAGCCTAGGAACTTTGACTGACTCTCAATTTAGATTCCCGTGTAGTCTGAATGAAAGATCAGAAGTCATTTTTCATAGTAAGAGGAAATTTTGTCTCCGTTTGTTGTTGTTGTTGTTGTTGTTTTGAGACAGGGTCTCACTATGTAGTTCAGGCTGGCCTTGAACTCACTATGTAGCCCAGACTGGCCTTGAAATTGTGGGGATCCTCCTGGAGGTGATCCTAACCCTCCTGCCTCAGCCTCCCGAGTGCTGGGATTACAGGCATGTACCACGACACCTGGCTATGTCTCAGTACTTTTTTAAGAGAGGGAAAAAAGGGAGAGTGCTGAACTCAGTCTGAATATAAACTCTCAAAGTGATGTTTGAGAAGCCACAAGACTCAGTAACTCGAATCTCTGTCATTGAAATTGATGCTGGTTGATATTTCTAAAAGTCCACTCTCATTTTGCTGCTTGAGTTTTCATAGAACCCTAGAATTTCAGAGCAGAAATGAATGTAACAAATCATTTCAACTATTTTTTGCAAGCAAAGTTGGCTGGATTTTCCTCCATCCTCCCTGATAATTAAAATCCTTTAATTACTTCTCACTGACTTAGACAGAAAGACAAATCATTAGAGGTCATGCAAAGCCATGTGTGGGCCACTTGCTCTTTTCTAGCCTCATTCAGTGCCATACTCCCCTTGTTTTCTATGTTCTGAGTTCATACAAACTTCCTTGATCACACTATTCTCTTTCCTACCACTGGACCTTTGCAACCTCCCCCAACACCACATTCCTCTTGGCCTGGCAAGCTCTCACCTTTCCTTCATCGTTGGCTCAAACATCATTAGCTCCTTCAAGGAAGCCTTCCCCGACCTCTGAGCTAATCAGTTCTCTTTAATATGTGGGGATTTACGTTATCATAGTTTACAATAATTCAACAAATTCTTATTAAGCATGTTTTTATGTACAAATGCTTTTCTAGGTGCCGGAAAATGAAATGGACAAAGTTCTACAAACAATGGAGAGATCAACAAATATAAGTTGTAGGTGGTATTAAATGCCTCTTTAATGGAAGGTTAATGAAGGGGTGAGTAAGTGACTGTAAGGGGAACGGGAGGTTATTTTGGGTCGGGTGGTCAGGAAGGCCTTGCTAGGAAGGTAACATCTGAGCAGAAAGCAACACTCTGAGCAGAATATCTCGGTATCTTGCGGCGAATGTGGAGCCAAATGTGAGGCTGCATGGAGCACGAGGGCTTCTCCAGGCAGAAACAACTTCGGCATGTTCCAGGGGTAGCAGAGGGGCTGGGAGGGAGGAATGAGAGGAACAGTGTGAAGGGTGAGAATGGAGATCACCGGAACATGACATGTGTGCTGCAGAGCATTACAGAATGGGAGCGTAGTCTAAGCATAATAGAAACTCACTGGAGATTTTAAATACAGACTTATCGATCCAACTTACAGTCTCGAAAGAGCTGATGCAGAGTGAAGAACACACTAACGGCGAGGACCAGGGAAATGTGTGAGTGCAGTAATCCAGCTGAGCAGCAGTGGTGGCGTGGATGTGGTGGGAAGCTGGTGAGACCTGGTTAAATGTGGAACATATGTTGAAGGTACTGTTGGCAAGAGCTGCCGATGGACTTGCCTCGGGTTTTGGAAAGACCTCTTTACACTTATTGATAACGTTCTTTGGTGAATACCTTATTCCCTCAAAGGACTTGAAACCCTACGAGGACACTTTCACTGCATACCTGTTGCCTAACACAGTGCTTGCTATTTGATAGGTGCTCAAAAAATATTACTTGAATGAAAAAAATGAATGCGTAGGTGAGTGGACAAATACATAAACTAAGGCCACTTCCGTTTTACTGAGCAGGAAGACGCGTCTCTGAGGGTTAAAGAGAGGCCCCGCGCCCCCTCGGTTTGTGCTGCAGTCTGTGTCTCACACTCCTCTTCCGGGCAACTCGCCCTCTTGCAGTGGAGTCCTGCGCTCTCCTCCGAGGGGGGGTTACTAAAATATATTCCACGTACTCCCAGGGAGACGCTCATCTGTCCAGCCAAGTCCCCACAGATGGCAGCAGCATTATTCTCATCACTTTTGTGGCTGTTGTGGCACCTGGCGTCAGGGACATTTTTTTCTTCCCTTTGTTAAACTTATTTTCTTCTCTAGTTAAGATTGTGGATTGTATCTCACTATTGATGAATTTCATGCTCAGGACCCAAAGGAGGTCAGCACAAGCCATCTGAGTTACGTCCTGTTTTGAACGATACTACACATCTGCAGCCAAGAGCAGCTGGTGTGCTTCATCTTCATACGAGCAACTGGCCATTCAAAAGAGCTCACTTCCCCACAAGGGCATTCGGAGCACAGTCGGTTGAGGCTAGTTCTGATCGAGAAGGCGAGGATAGAATGCAATCAAGATTTCCTCCCTTGTCTTGGAAGAGAACAGCTGCCTGAAATGTGACTTGCTCAAGCGACAACCATATCATTGGCCCTCTGCCTTTCTGATTAAATTGCTGATCTGTGTGGATATTCCATTTAATGAACAGCTGGTAAAATTGGATCCTTGCTCTGCAGAGGTCTACTAAAGCACTTCAACATTTGTGTGACTGAATGCTAATATTTAACCCTAGAGTACACAAAGAGGAAATTCCATCTAACCTAGTTGCTCATCATCTGAGACCTTGTAGGCAGCATCCTCCCTGGTCTGTGTAGTACTTTGTTCTTTTCCATTCCCATATATATATATATATATATTTTTTTTTTTTTTTGTGGGTGCTGGGATTGAACTCAGGGCCTTGCACTTACTAAGCTAGCGCTCTACCACTTGAGCTAAATCTCCAGCCCCTTTTCCAATATCCATCCTCTTTTTGTTATCCCTCACTTGGAAGTGACAGTGCGTTTGAGCACTTTTCAAGGCTATTTCTCTTGCCCTGAGGCCCAGCATCCACCCTCATGGGGCTTCCAGTCTAGTAGAGGACAGACACAAAGAGATCGATACTTGAATGTCTAATCAAAGAGTTGGGCTGTGCTTTGGAGAAAAATAATAAGGTGCTATGAGGGAAAAATCACAGAAGGGACTGCATGAGGAAGTAGCCTTTCACGAAGACGCTGAGGATGGGCACCGGGCAGGAGCAAGGTAGATCAGTTTAAAAAGCGGCCAGAGAGGGTAGCCACGGTCGGACGGTCCCAGGACAGGGCTTCTCGAACGTTGCTGTGCATGCAGCTCACCTGGGGACCCTGTTAAACTGCAGACTCTGATTCACTATGGACAGCCGGACAGCCTGCCTTTCAAACAGGCTCCAAGAGATGCAGATTGTGCTGAGCTGCAGTCTGGGTTATGGCAAGGGGCGGGCAAGTTTTCCTGTAAAGGGTTAGACTGCAGATCATACTCTCTCTGCTGCGCCTACTTGAGTGTGTCATTGTAGTGTAAAAACAACCATAGAGAGGGCATAAAAATGGTTACAGTTGGGCTCCAATAAAGCATTTGATTAGCAAAACAGATGAGAGTACTAGCTTGGGCCCACAAGCTGTAGTTTGCTGATTCCTGGTGTGGGTCAGGTGGGACTGGTTCTCGGCCTCAGCTACAGGTTAGAATCATTTAGGTTTCTAAAATTACCCACCCTGTCCTTCAGATCAGTAAAATGGGCGTTGCTGGGGATGGAATGCTGCCAGCTCTCCTAGTAATGGGACGTTCGCTCCAGCGTGAGGGTCCCGTGTTAGGGCGTGGCCTCGGGAGCCAAATTTCCTGGCTCGAATCCTGGCCCTGCTGCTTAAAACCATTTGCCTTTGAAGGATTCGCCTCGCCTTTCTCTGACCCAGCTTCCTCGTCTATAAAGTGAGGCTAATAAAAATAATAGTAGCTGCTACTGCTGGCTTAGATAAGAAGCACAGAGCTGTTAGCACAGCACCTCCTCAAAGTAAGTGTTTAAATAGGTTAACGTTAATATTATTGGCTGTGCAACTATGGGGAAATTCACTAACTCTAAAAAGGGCCTACTGTGCTTCACAGCGGTTTGCAAGTTAAATGCTTCCAGCGGTTAGGTTGGTGCCTACCCACTGGCTGGTCAGTTGTGCTGAGTTGTTTGGTCAATCACGTCTAGATGTGACTGTGAAAGTAACAGTTAGATATGATTGACATTCAGTAGATTTGGGGGAAAGCATAACTTGACTGGGCCTCATTCAATCAGTTGGAAGCCTTAGGAAGGAAGCCTGAAGTCCTCAGAAGAGAAAGGATCCCATCCCCAGACTGTCTTCAGACCCAGAACTCTGCCATCAGCTCCTGCTGGAATTTCCAAACCTGCTTCTTGCCCCATAAATCCTGGGCTTGCTAGCCCACATCATCAGGTGAGTCGCTTCTTAAAATCAAGGTCTTTCTTCCCTTCCCTCGCCCCCATCACCTGTATATCCTTCTGGTTGTTTCTCTGGAGAGCTCTCATATATTATGCTAAAGATATGAAGGGCAGAATTTCTCAACGCTCGGCGTTTGGGCTGGACCGTGTGTTGCTGTGGGGACCTGTCCTGTGCGTGGCAGGATGTTTAGCCGCATTGTTGGCTTCTCACCAGGTGCCAGCATCACCCCCAACCCTGGCGGGAAGAATGAAAATATCTCCAGACATTGTCACATGTCCCCTAGGCATGGAAAATTGCCACTGGTTGAGAAACGCCGGCCCAGACAACTGCAAAAGTGTAGACGCATTTTGCCCCTCATTCACGCTCAGTGAACTAGTGCTGCATGGATGCCCGCATTGCCCGCACACTCTTCCCTGCTATTGTTTTGTCTCTGACACCTGGCATATGGCTGGGGCTCGGTAACTCTTTGTGGACTGCATGTATTTTGGTTCGGTCCTCCTGCTCGGCAGAGGGCAGCACAGTGAGTTAGAGGGTTGATTGTGAAAGTGGGTTCCCCAGACCTGACCTGGGATGTTGTTAGGAATGCAAATCCTGGGGCCCACCCCAGACCTGCTCATTCAACAAGTTTATCACTTTCCACAAAATCTGGCTCAAAACCACCGCCATCAAAAGCAGCCAAGTAACCAACCCTGGCCACCCCAACTGCTGTGAGCACCCACTATCAGGCTTGCTTTGTCGTTTTCCGGGGTCCTCTTCAGAAGCCCCTCAACCTGTGCTTTGCTTGCCCGTTTCTGTTGAACCTCTGAGAAGGCGGTGGCGGCCCTGAAAGAGGAGTGGATAATTTGACTTAATTCAAATCCTGCTGTATACCGGCTTGTAGCCTTGGGAGAGGTGCTCTTTCTTCTTGAGTTTCAGTATTAATATCTGTAGAACTGAAATAGTTTGGTGTACCTCACAGAATGGTTATGAGGTAAAAGGAGGACTTCCCCCTAACAAAAGGAAATGATGCTTTTTTTTTTTTTTTTTGCATGGAGAATAGCCAAGATGGGGGAAGTGGTTTGAGAGGAGGTACTTGAAATGAAATAGAACCTTTGGAAAATACGAGATGGACAAATGAGCGTGTGAATTTGCATATTGTGCTACGCCTTTTGTTTTATTTTCTTCAGCTGAGAGCCTTTGAGACAATGTTGACAGGGTCTTTTGTGTGTCCTTCTGAGGTTGGTATATAAATTACCTAATGGGGCAGTTGCCAAGGCAATGCAATCTGCTTAGTTATTGACTCCAAGTTCCCAGAAATGATGGCACTCGTGAATATTTCTCCATTCCTCCATCATTTAAATCCCTGTTCCCTCAGATAGTACCTGTGCTTGACACTATTTTTTTCCCCTCAGAATGTATTGAAGCAGTTGCTTTATAGAAAAATGATTTCTGTGCCCCTACCAGCTCGCCTACCAAAGCACTGAGATGGCTCTTTACTGATCGCCTGCAACCCCACCCTGGGCTTGTCCTGCCTCCCTATCAGACCGAGTTCATCTGGTCCAGGGCTGTGTTCACTGGATTTTGCATTTCCAGGGGCTGGTACTGTTTGGCCAAAGCAGAGGACGCTATTCGGGGTGTGATGACGATTCACTAAGGCACCAGTGTTTTGTGTCCATCCTCTGCCTGTGAGATGTCTCTACTCCATGATATGTGAATACCTCAAATTCAGCATTTCAAAGGACTAAGCCTGGTTTTCTTGATTTCTGTACCAGCTAGCTAATTTTGTAGAACAAATCATTTCAAACAGTAGTGGCCTAAAACAATTATCTCATGTTTCTGTGGGTTGACCGGGTTGTTGGGCAGGTCTTGCTCAGGGTCTTGGTCAGATGGTGATTGGAGCTAGAGTAGTCGAAAGCTCTTCGGCCACACGTCTAGCGCCTGGCCTGGAAGGGCATCTCTCCTGGCCTCTCCACAGAGCCGGCTTGGGTTTCTTTGTGGTCTCAGAATAGTGGCACTTCCTTACCCAGGCGGTGGCAGTGGCAAGCTTCTTGTGACCTAGCATTGACTATCTCAACACTTTGGTTCTACCACATGCTACTAATTGAGCAACTTGGATTCAGGAAGGGAAATTAGACATCTCCTCTCAACGGAAAGAAAGCAAAATGGTGGGCATGCTAAATCTACCACATTTTCTAACAAATGAAGTTTGTTGTTCCTGTCGTATCACTACACCCAGTACTGTTTAAAAACGCAGTATCTGTTGAAATGAAAATAGAAACACATTTATTTAGTAATTTTAGATGCTTTATTTTTAAATCATCTTTAAATCTTGGATCTGTTTACTCAAATTTATACTATTCATAAATTTTTCTTCCTAAGTATCTCTTGGATTCACCCCTTTCTCCGCATCATTTTTCACCTCCCAAGTGTGAGTTCTCATTGTTCCACCTAGTTTAATGACAACAGATTTCATCACTTCACTGCTGCCCATTTACCCTCCAGCCCTCCTTGTGTTGTGCTTGGTTTCGTAACACGTGGATACTCCCTTTTTTCCCAAGAGCCTTTGTTGGGTCCTTCATGGGTTATTACTACTTAACATTCCCTTTTCCTTCCTTTTTTGATGATTTCTTTCAGATGTAGAGAAAAGCACAACAAATGGTGTAATATTTCTTACCCAATCAAACAATATTATTTTACAATGTTAATTTTTTTTAAAGAAATAAGATCTACAGGTAGAGTTGAAGTCCCCTTGCTTCGTTTCTCTGATCCCATTTTCTGTTTTGCCTTCCCAGAGGGGACCACTCTTCTGAAGTTGATTTGTGTTATTCCAAGTTTTGCTTTAATATACATTCACTTAAATACATAGTACAGATGCATCTCAACTTACTCTGGGGTTATATCCAATAAACCCATAGTAAGTTGAAAATATTGTAGGTTGAAATGCATTTAACACCTAAAAAAAAAAAGAGTAGCTTTAGCAGCCCAGTGTACTGCAGAGTATCGATTGTGTATCCCTGTGATTGTGTGAATGATCCAGAGGCTGAGTCCCTGCCTCTGCCCAGCGTTGTGGGGGGTATAGCACTGTCTAGTGTAGCTGGGGGAAAAATAAAGAAATCAAAATTTAAAGTACAGTTTATACTCAATGTAATATGGCTTTTCTTAAATTGTAAGTTGAACCATTGAAAGTCAGGGCTCGACTGTATTTTGGTCTGTTTGATAGTTTCACATGGATGGCCTTACACTTCTGGGATGTTTTCCTTTAGCCTGTCTTGCAAGGATGGGCACTCTGTTGTGGTTAGGTCATATCAATTTACAGCTAGTTTTCTCATGCATTTTTGGAATTTATTCCTATTGAAGTATGTAAATCTAAATTGTTAATTTAACGCTTGAATAATAATCCCATGATGAGGGGAGGGGAATGGGAAAAAAAGAAGCAACAAGATATATCATGTACAGGTACAAATTCCCTATGATGAATGTTATCAATATGTACATCTAAAATGTACCATTAAAATAAAATTTAAAAAAAAATCCCATGAATGAATATATGCCAGTTTAAAAAACTCCTTTAACCTTTGCATGCCCACTTAGATCTGCAGTTTTTATGTACATGTGTACATACATGTGTCTTCTTGTGCACATATAACGATTTCTATAGATTTCTATTTCAAATGAAATTGCTGGATCATCTTTAATTTTACTGAATATTGGCAAGTTGTTGTTCATAGTGAGTATTGTCAGATAGTGTTCCCATCAGCCATGTTCATGAATTCTAATTTCCCTACATCCCTATCAACTCTTAGTATTGTCAAGCTACTTAATTTTGGCTAGGCCAGTGGTGGCGAACCTATGGCATGTGTGCCACAGTGGGCACTCGGAGCCCTCTCTGTCAGCCTTGCCCAGCAGCAGAGCATTGGATAACAGTGCAGTGTTGGTTCTTCACGATAAATAAGTGAGTTTTTGGTTAGTTTGGGCGCTTGGTGTCTAAAACATTCGCCATCACTGGGCCATCACTGGGCTAGTAGGAGGGAAATGGATTTTTTTTTAATCTGGTACATGGGCCTTTGTATTGAACTACATCCTCAGTCTTTTTTTATTTTTTATTTTGAGACAGGGCACGATTGCCCAGATTGGGCTGGAACATGCAATTCTCCCATGTCAGCCTCCTGTTACTATTATTTTAATATGCATCTTTCAGCTATGGATAAGGCTAAGGATCTTTTCGTGTGTCTGTTAACCATTCAAATTACTTCTGCTGTGAATTGCATGTTCATATAGTCCATTTTTCTATTTCTTTCAGGGGCTTCTATCAATTTGTAGAAATACTCCATAGAGTTTGAATATTAATCTTATTAGTTAAATGTTTGCCTGTATTCTAGTTGCATCCTATTATTGATATCTTTTGTCTGTATTTAACTTTTTAATTTACTTCTATTCACCAACCTTCTCTTTTTGTTTTTCAGTCCAGGGATTGAATTCAGGGCCTTTGTACTAAGCTACATCCGAGCCCTTTTAATTTTTTATTTTAAGACAGGTTCTTGCTAAATCCCCCAGGCTAGGCTCGAACTTGAACTCCTCCTGCTTCAGTCTTCCTGAATGCTGGGATTACAGATGTGTGTCACCATGCTTGGCCAACCTTCTTCTTTATGGTGTGAAATTTACTGTACCTTTCTGGGAATTTTTTTCTAAAGTCAGTGTTTTTAGTTTGTATTTTATCATATTGCCTTTTATATGATTTATAAGTTTAATTTTAATGAACATATATACTTTGCTTGAATGATAGAAGGGTCCCAGAATGTTTTCCTTAATTAGTCCCCTCCCGTCTTCCACATTATTATTGTGGCATATTTTAATTATACTTCATTTTAAGACACTCCAAATTATTTTTTCATAGTTAGTACTTATTTAGATCTATATGCATTCAACTTCTTTTTCATTGTTTCACTTTTTCCTTCTGCCTTTAATTCTCTTCTTAGTGAAGTATCTTTTAGCAGTGCTTTAGGTGAAAATCTAGAAGTAGTTCCTTTGTACATTTTTGGGCAGAACGCAGGGCCTTGCACATGCTAGGCAAATGCTGTGCTACTGAGCGACGTCCCCAGCCTTTACACACGTTTTTGAATAATAAATTACCTGAGTAGTGAATTTTTTTCACTAAAAATATTTATATTATTTTCTGACATTTTTTGATGTGACTAAGTCTACTTATCAAATCTCACTCACTTGTTGATTTATTTTGCCTTCTCAATCAAGTCCTGACTTGTTCTACATGAGTGCTCATGTTTTCCTTCAATTCTGGAAAATTTCTACCCATAGACCTCTTCAAACACTTCCTCTCATTCTCTATTTCTGTTTGACCTTTGTAAATTCTACTCACTTTGTGCTGTTAACTTTGTCTCATATATATATATATTTTTTTTTAATTAAATCTCTCTATTTCTCTTTGCTCCACTATGGGTACCTAAAGTCTTTCAATTTTTTTTCCTGTATAAAAGAGACCCCAATTAAAAAATCAATCCTAGTTCTAGTGAATATACTCTCAACTGGTAGATAGTTTGAAGGTTTTTCAGATCCACTTTTTGTTTCATGTTCTTTAAATTCTGGGAGTTTTATACTCGTCTGTTATCCCAGAATGATATCGATACTTTATATTGTCTTTTTAAACACCTTTAGCACATTTGTTTTACTATTAGTTTCAAATTATTTTGTTGCCTCATACTTGTGGATACCACCTCTCCTCTCTGCCTCGCTTTTCAGGGTGCTTCGTGTGCTTTCATAGTTGTAACTTTTTTCTCCGTAATCTTCTGTAATAGTCATTTTTAAAGTGTGGGAGAGATATCTATGTACCTAAAGTTATGACATGGCAGTTGTATTCACCTGTGTTGAATGTAACAGTTAATTTTTCATTAATTATTTTGTACATGGGGTGATCAAAATATAGTGTTTAAATAAATTATTATAGCAAAAAACACATTGCCATTAATTTCTGTCGAGATACTCTCCCTCACTTAGAACACACTATCCCGTCATTCTTGCTACTCTTTGCGGCAGGACTGAAAGTCCTCTTTTGTGAGTGTTTTTACCAGGTGTGATCAAAAATGTGGTGTATGCTGCAGCCAAGTGCTGTCCACCAGAAAGATAGACTTATAAAAACATTCCGTTGTGTCCCCATCCAACTCATTCGCCAGATATGCATTGTGTGACTGCTGGTTCTTCCCTGAAGTCAAAATGACCACAAAAGGTAGATGTTTTGAATTGATTCTGGCCATCAAGGCAGCCAGAGCAAAACTAAAGGCAGTCAAGAAACAGGACTCTCAGAACTGCTTAGGACAGCAGCAAGAACAATGGGATACATGTGTTTGAAGTGAGGGGGAATATTTTGAGGGGCATTAATGGCAATGTGTCTTACTATAATAAAATTTTAACTTTTTAAACATTGTATTTTTTATCACACCTCATATATTTGTTGTGGCTTGGTAATTAGATCATAGGTTTTTCCCCATAAATAGACAAACCCAGCTGGGGACCTCATATTCACTTCTGAATGACTAATTGATTCCACCTCTGTCGATTAATAGCCGTTTGACTTTTGGTGGGCTACACCTCAATGTCATCTGTAAACTGGGTTTAATAATTGTTAATACTCACTGAACTGTCAAGAAAATGGTGTGGCCCCTAGAACAATACCCGGCACAAGTAAGCACTCGGTATTCGCCATTCTCGTTCATTCCAGGAATGCCCCCACATCCCACCAACTACAGCCAGTCAAGCCAAGGACATCTCTCTACTTCCTTTGCTTAACACAAGATCAGAGTTTTCCAGAGGTACCTGAGCTTCAAAATGTTTCTGCGTGTGCATCTTTTTAGTTACCTCTCGCTTTTCCGAGCTTGAACCTTAGGGGTCAACAATTAACAGATATTTGATGAATGTTTAACTTCTGGGATATTAGAAGCAGTTAGACCTCGTTCTTCCTTTCAGCCGTACTAAGCTATGCATGCTTTTGATTTAGCTGCAATTAATAAATGTTTTATCTGTGATGCAATGTATTTTATGACCTCTTTGGTCCTCCTGGACATTGCAGGACAGAGTTCAGACTAGCTGATGTCACTGTTGGCTTTTGCGAATTGTATCAGTACGGCTGCTCTTCTGTATCTTTGGCCAAGTACAGGAAACAGCAACTTGGAAATCTGGAGCCTTTATTGAGACTTCATTGGCTCACTTATCAGAAGCAGAAAGTCCCAGAAGTTGCTCCCCAGTCACTGAGAAGGAAGACGACTTAACAAAATAATTTCCAGTAAAAAATAATTACAAACATAGATTATCTGGTGCATTCTAACACGTTAGATAAAATGCCTCCTCCTGCAGAGAGCTGGATGCCATGCACAGCTTTGCCTCCAAGAAGGCAAGATGACATAGTGGGAAAAGCAACGGACTCGATAACTAGGGCTGGCTGAGACTTGGGGAAATGCCACAGCCTCAGATGTTCCCTGTCCAGAAAGAGAATAATAATTCCTTCCTGCCTCCTGTTGGCTGCTGTCAGGGTTTGGGGCAGCGGTGCCTATGAAAGAAACTTTGGAAAAGTGCAAAGTGCATGTGTAGTTTACTAACCCGTGCGTAAATGTTGGAAGTGGGTGTGGCTGCTGGCCCATTTGTAGGTGAAAGACAGGCTTGAAGTAATTCAGTTACTGGCTCAGGCCAGGCAATTTATAGGCCACAGAACCAGGATTTTATTCAGACCGTCTGATGCCAGAAGCCGTGAAGTTTAACTAGCAGGCCACATAGCCCTGCAGCTGGGTCCTAGCGGAAATGGACCTCAGCCTGGGGGTTGCCAGCTCGTTTTCAGTGGTGTCGTCCTCCCTCCACCTCCTGCCACTATTCCTCAGGAATTTGTTCTACTTGTCTTAGTCCCAAACACAGTCCTCTCTTGTCCCTACTAGTTCATGGTATGATCATGAATATTGGAAACTACCCTGGTTCGGGTGACCCTGTAGCAAATAAATCCAAACGCATACACTGGTTCCCACACAATTTTAAGTTAAATCGTCTCTGATTTAACAGAGGTAGGCAGATAAATGCATTTGTGGGACACAGTCATTCAGGTCTCCACACTGAGCGTGGCCCTGCCATCTTCGACTCTGGTGCTTGGGTTGTCCTCACCTTGCGCGGAAGGGCAAAGGCGAGGGAGGAGCGCCGGGTGGGAGGCAGGCCCCATGGGAGGCCTGTGGGAGGGACTGCAGCTCTGGGCCTGCAAAGCGCACGGACCAGGAGCTCCTCAGCGGGCAGCCCTAGCTCAGCGGCCACTTCACGGGTGGAAGGAACAGCTCACGATTTTGGTAACAGCGAGTGTCTGCCGCAGGGATCATGATTACTAGTAGGTGATTTTCTTGTTGTTGAAATTTTGTTTCTTTGAGTTCCCTTGCTTGGATTCTGCTGGCTGCCACGGGGAGTTACGGATTTGGGGAAAGGGTTTTTTGGTCAGAACATGTTCCTTACTTGACTGTTGTATGCTGATTATTCCTGAACTAATACTGTACCAAACCGTCATACCTGACAGTCGTAGGGGGACAGATCTCTCCCTCTGACCATTTCAGACCTACTCTCAACATTGCAACAGGCTTTTGGGTTAACTGCCTGATGTTTGTCTTTGGTCTAAGAGTATTTAACTTTAGTGTGGTTACTATTTTTATATGTATTTTTCGAGTCTTAATTATACAGAATTGGATTAATCTCCATGCTTCATTATACATTCTCATGCATGAAGTCCTTGCATGATGCTCTATTTATTAACCTTTTTTTTAAAGAAATAAACTTTATATTTTAGGCAAGTTTTAGGACCACAACAAAATTGAGCTGAAGTTACAAAGATTTCCCATAGCTCCTTGGCCCCCACCCCCATACATAGCCCCTTGCACTACCAGTATCATCCATCAGAGTGGAACATCTCTCGGACATCTCTCGATGAACCTACCTACAGTGGCACATCGTTATCGTCTGAGGCCATAGTTTACATTAGGCTTCACTCTGAATGTTGTATATATTCTTTGGGTTTGGTCGCATTTAGAGTGAAATGTGTCTAACATCATAATATCAGGGGATTCACTGCCTTAGAGTTCCTATATGGTCTGTCTGTTCATCCCTCCCTCACCCCAACCACTGGCAACCACTGAACATTTTTACTGTCTCTGCAATTTTTCCTTGTCCAGAATGTCATATGGACGGAACCATGTAGTTAGTGTGTATCCCTCATAGATGAGATTTTTTCCCTCATTTTCTTAGTTTGAATAATGGTCCATTGTCCTGATGCACTGCTGTTTCTTTGTCCATTTACTTGTTGGACATCTTGATTGCTTCCAAGTTTTGGCAATTATGAATTAAGCTGTTATAAACATCCACGTGGAGGTTTTTGCGTGGACATAAGTTTTCAGCTCATTTGGGTAAATGCCAAAGACCATGGTTGCTGTATCTTTGGTAAGAACATATTTATTTTTATAAGAAACTGTGATACTACCTTGTCTTCAAAGTGGTCGTGCCATTTGTATCTTTACAAGCCATGAATGAAAGTTCCTATTCTTCACACTCTTGCTACAACGTTTAGTGTTGTACATGTCCTGGACTTCGGGCCATTCTAACAGGTGTATAGTGACAGCTTGTTTTAATTTGCATTTCTCTGATAACATGATGTAGAGCATCTTTTCTTTTTCTTTTTATTTTATTTTTCACTTTTATTGCCTTTGTTGGTTTATTAACTGTAAAAGTTTTGTTATTTTAGTAATTGCTTTAGATTTTATAGTATACATCTTTAACTTATTACGATCTATCCTCAAGTGATATACCACTTCATGATACTAGAACTATCTTCTAGTATTGTGCTTATGCTACTGTTGTCTTACATTTTGTTTATGCATTATAGACTCCACAATATTTCTATTTGTTCATCCAGTTAATTATATTTTAAAGAGATTTAAATGATAAGAAAAGTATTACATAAGTACCTATAGAGTTATTGTTTCTTACTGTCATCATTCCATTATGTAGATCCATATTTCCATCTGTTATCATTTTCCTTCTTACCTGAAGGACTTCCATTAGCGTTTCTTGTAGTACAGATCTGCTTGTAATTCCTTCAGCTGTTTTCTATGTCCAAAAACATCTATTTCATTTTTCTTTGGAATATTTTTTTCACTGACTGTATAATTCTTTGTAGGCAGGTAGGATTTTATCCCTCTCAGCAGTGTCGCGATGCCCCTCCTCTGTCCTCTGACTTGCTCAGGGCTCACGGGAGATGTGCTGTCATCCTCCTTTTCCACTGCGAATTTTCATATTTTCTCTTTAGTGCTGCTTTTGGGCAATTTAATTATTATGTGCCTTCCTGTTTTCTTCATGTTTCTTTTCTTTAAATTTTATTTTGATGGTACATTTTAGATGTACACAGTGATAACATTCATCATAGGGAATTTGTACCTGTACATGATATATCGTGTTGCTTCTTTTTTTCCCATTCCCCTCCCCTCATCCCCTCCTCCCTCCTTATTTAGAAAAGCTTTGTTTCCATTTTTTCCTTCCATTTCTTATTTCTCTTGTCCCTCCATTCCTTTACCCCTCCCTTGTTCCCTTTCCCATTTGGACATTTTCTTCCCTTTCCCAATATAATACATTTTAGTCTTTATTTACACTTCAGTTTCTCACACCAGAGAAACTACACAGTATTTAAACATGTGTGTCCAATTTATTTCACTTAAGAGTATGGTCTCCAGATGCATCCATTCACCTAGGAATATCTCAAGTTTATCATTCTTTATGGCAGAGTAATACTCCATTGTATAAAAAAACCACATTTTCTTAATCCATTACTCGGTTGTTGGGCATTTGGGTTGCTTCCAAGATTTAGCTATTACAAACTGTGCTGCTATAAACATGGGTGTCCATATATCGCTGTGGTATGATGCTTTTAATTCTTTTGGGAAGACACCAAGAAGGGGAATAGCTGGGTCGAATGGAATCTCTAGTCCTAGTTCCCTGAGGAATCTCCACACTGATTTCCGTAATGGTTGCACCAGTCTACATTCCCACCAACAGTGGAGAAGGGTTCCTTTTTCTCCACAGCCCCTCTAGCATTTGTTATTGGCTGATTTGTTGATAATAGCCATTCTTTGTGGAGTGAGGTGGAATCTCAGGATTGTTTTAATTTGTGTAGAGCATCTTTTCATATGCTTATTTCCATCTATAATTTCTTTGATAGGATGTGTGTTTAGGTTTCTGGCCCATTTTAAAATTATTCTCTTTTTGTTGAATTTTTAAATTTCTTTGTATGTTTTAGATAACAGTCCTTTATCAGATATATCTTTTGAAAATATTTTCTCCCAATCCGTGCCTTCCCTTTGTATTCTTTCTCTTTTCTTTTCCTGCCAGCGGTGGTGGGAATCAAACCCAGGGTCTCAGACATGCTAGGTGAGCGCTGAGCCACACCTACCCCTTGGCAGTGTCTTTCACAGGACAGAGCAGTTTAATGTTAATGAAGTCAAATTTGTGGTTTCAGTCTTTCATGGATTGTGCTTTCAGTGCTGTATCTAAAAAACATCACCAGGATTTTCTTGACAAACTTGCGCAGCGATTCCCAATAACCACGAGTGTATAAGCAAGACACCCAGTGCCTGTGTCCGCTCACCTTCCCGCCCCCAGGAAGATCAAAATGCCTTGTGGCCCCAGGATGGCACTGAGCGACTTCATCACACCCGCGCGAGGTCACAAGCAGTAGCTAGCACAGAGGGGATGAGGCCAGCTCTGGGCGAAAGGAGCAGGGAGGAGGTGAAGACAAAAAGAGACTGGGTTGTGTCCCACATGTTCCTGACGCAAAGGATGTTGGAGCTGCTCTCATCTAGTCTGAAGTGGCTGCCTCTCAGTGCCTCTGCTGCTCAATTTCTCCAGAACCTTGTCCATTTCCTCACAAACCCACAGTACGGAAGCCTCGTTGATGCAGATGGCCATGGCGAAGTATGGACAGACTGGAATGATACATCCAAGTTTTTCCAGTATGGATGGAGATGTACCACTAATGAGAATTCCTGTTCTAACTGAACTCTGATGGGTAACTGAAACCAGCAAAGATATGACCTAAGGAATATTGTGCAGCCCAAACCCTTACCTTCCTGGAATTTAAGCGGGAGCCTCATTGGTTCCCAGGACATCAACCTGAACTGGATCCTCCTCAATACAGATGCACAGAAAAGTCAACGTATACGAAAAGCTATTCAAAGCCTCAAATTAGACATCACTTCAGCTGTGTCTAGGTTACTAATACTGATCAATCTTAGGATCCAGGATTCTAAGAATAAGAAGCTTCACTTTCCAGAGTAGAATGTAAGAGAGAGCACATTCTAAGTACAGCTAAAAATTTAGCTCACTGTAACGCACTGTTACCCTCTGAATAAATAATGCACAAGGCATAAAAAATATTCTTTTTTTGTTTAACTAGATTTAAATGCCAAATTTCAGTAATTTTTTGAGTTAATTATATCTAGTCTTAGTTTGGCATTACAGTTGTTGTAGAAGGCACTAAAAATAACTTTCTGTCAAGTCTATAACTGCTCCGAGCCCAGATGTGGTGGTGCACACCTGTAATCCCAGCACTTGGGAGTCAGGAAGATCAGTGAAAATTCAAGGCCAGCCTGGGCTACATAGTGAGTTCAAAACTAGCCTGAACTACACAGTGAGACTCTGTCTCAAAAACAAAAACAAAAAATCTATAAACACTCTGCTCTTCTCTGCTTTCTATCGGTGGTAGAACTGCAAAATCCATCATAATTTATGTTTTGCTAAACGCTCTTTGAACATAAGCCTGATAGTCACAGATATAGACTGTAATTTGACCATGACTGTAATGAACACCTTTTGTTGAGGAATATAAAAAGAAAAATGACTTTTTTATGATTATAGAGAATTTAAAACAAAAACATCTATAGACAAAATAGTTTAGTGACTTCCCCTGTGCTGTTATCCAGCATTAACAGATTAATGACTAGTTTTATCTATTTCTCCTTTCTCTTTTATTGAATTTATTTTGGAGCCAATCTCAGAAAGGTAATTTCTGGGGTTGAGGATTTAGCTCAGTGGTTA
Organism: Hystrix cristata; assembly: GCA_004026905.1. Taxonomy (NCBI): domain Eukaryota; kingdom Metazoa; phylum Chordata; class Mammalia; order Rodentia; family Hystricidae; genus Hystrix; species Hystrix cristata. The sequence continues at coordinate 8,186 of PVJO010011650.1, read as the reverse complement.
GAGTGCTTGCCTTGCAAGCACAAGGCCCTGAGTTCGAGCCCCAGCACACACACACACACACACACACACACACACACACACACACACACAAATGTAATTTCATCTATAGTGGTTTTGGTATATATCTCAAAAAAACAAGAGATTAGCAATTGTCAATTCACCCACAAATATTACTAAGGTAACCTGGTGATCAAACCCAAGCTTGACTTACTAGAGCAAGGAAGGACATCGACTTAATAGAGTCTTGATAATAATTCAGAAGGGGAATGTTAGGATAGGAAAGATGAATCTTACAAAGCAGGGAATTGATAGAGACTGAGAATTGTAAATACTTTAAGATTGGTAAACACAGGCAGGCAATAGCCTTAATATGGTCAAACTGACCTGTATTTCCATTTCTTTGTTCACTGTCTTCTTAAACAGGAGATAAAAAGTATCTCCTAGGTTTGGGGATTTAGCTCAAGTGGTAGAGCACTTGCCTAGCAAGGGCAAGGCCCTAAGTTTGATCCCCAACACCCCCCAAAAAAATCTCCTATAAGTTGCTGCCAAAGCTTCATTATTTTTTGTTCCATATACAGATCTGGAATGTAAGTTTCTATGGTATTAGGCAGTGACTAAATTTCATTTTTTCTATGTGGCCATTAGTTGTTGAAAAAAACATAATTTCTCTACTGTTCTTCAGTGCTGTTTTATTGTCAATCAACTGTGTGTATATGTAGGTCTGTTTCTAGACTATTCTATTAGCCTAATTGTTCCTTGTATTGTCTTACTACAATGCCTTAATTACCTTGTTAACTTAAGGACAGTCATCTTATAAGGCTTATACTTAATAGATCAAATTCTTTCACCCTGTTTTCCTTTAGAGGATGCCTTGGCTATTTTTGACTCTTGGCATTTCCAGATAAAATTTAGGATCAACTTATTTCACAAGAAAATATTATTAGTCTATTGGTGAAAACTATATTGCATTTTTTTGGGGTCAATTTTAGAATTTGAGTTATTGTCTCATTATGCTAATAATTTATATGTGTATTCTTGTAATATAAATAGCAGTTTTATAGGCACACATTAAGTTTATATGTTATGTATCTCATTTTATTCCCTGTATATCCAGAACACTTTGCGACAAAATATAAAATGAAATTTACCATTAAAAAAAAAATCACCAAATCGCAGGATACCTCGATTTTCTCTTATGTTGTCTAGCAGTTTTATATTTTTGCAGTCTATGTTTAAATCTGTGATCCGTTTTTAGTGACTTTCTGTGAAGGGTAGGGGGTGTGTGTGTGTGTAAATGTCCCTTTGTTTCAGCAGCATTTGTTCAAAAGATCAATGCTGTATTTTATTGTCTTTGCTCCTTTGTTAAAGATCCACCGACCGTACTTGTTGGGTCTGCTTCTGTGCTTTCTTCTGTTCCAGTGATCTTGCACCAATACCATACTGTCTTACTGTAGCTTCATAGAAAGTCTTGGAGGCAGGCAGGGTCAGCTTTGCAACTTTGTTCTCCTTCGATGTTGTGTTGGTTATTCCGTTTTGCCTCTCCATATGAACTTTAGCATCACGTTGTCAGTATCCACAAAACAACTTGCTTGGATTCTATTGTGGTGGAGGAGTCTCTAGAGCGAGTTGAGACGAACTGACGTCTTGGCACTGTTGAGTTTTCCTATCTACAAACATAGAATCTCATTTATTTACCTCTGCTTTGGTTTCTGTTATGAGTTTTGTAGTTTTCCTCACACAGATCATGCACATATTTTGTTCTACTCTTATGATGTGAAAACCATTAAGTTAAATATTACTGTTAAGGAGTTCATGGAGGAGGCTGAAGTAAATGGTGCAGTTTTTCTTTTCAAAATCCAAATGTTCATTGCTGATATATAGAAAGGTGGTTGGTTTTTGTGTTTTAATCTTGCATCCTGCAGTCTTGCTTTAGTTGTTCGTTAGTTCCAGGTCTTTTTGTGGTTGTCTCTTTCACACAATTTTATCTATGAACAAAGGCAATTTTATTTCTCCTTTTCATAGGTATAGTTTTATCCTCTGGTCTTATTAGTGAGAATTTCCAGTATGATTTTGGAAAGCAGTGATGAGAGTGCAGTTCTTGCCTTATTTCTGATCTCGGGTGGGAAGTCTTCTAGTTTCTCACTATTGCAGAACAATATGAGCTGCGGATTTTGCAAAGTCCTAGTTTACTGACAGTTTTTATCACGAGTGCTGGATTTTGTAGAAAGCTTTTGATGCCTCCACTGGTAGGCTTGTATAACTTTTGTTTAGCCCATTGGTGTGAGGTATTACACTAATTGATTTTCAAATATTAACCCGGCTTTACATATTTGTGATAAATTCCAACTGATTTTTGTAAAATCATCTTTTTATACAATGTTGGATTTGGTTTGCTGAAACTTTTTTGTTCAGAATTTTTGCATCTATATGTGCGAGATATACCAGTTTGTAGTTTTCTTATAATGCCTTTGTTGGGTTTGGTAATAGGGTGATGCTGGCGTCGCAGAACAAGTTAGGATATATTCCTTCTGCTTCCTTCTCTGAAGGTGATTGTTAGAGAACGGGCATATTTTGTTTCTTAAATGTGTGTTAGAACGCACCAGTGAACACATCTAGGTCTGAAGCTTTGTCTTTTGGAAGATAATTAATTATTGATTTAATTTCTTCATAGATATAGACCTGTTTAGATTGTCTATTTCTTCTTGTGTGGGTTTTAGCATGTTACGTCCTTCAAGAAATTGGCCAATTTCATCTGGATTGTCAAACATGTGGGCACAGAATTTCTTATAATTGTCCCTAACTAACCTTTCAATGTCATTTGATATGTAGTGATTTATCCTATTTAATTTCTAATACTAGTAACGTGTATCCCTTTTCTTTTTTTTTAGTTTATCTGGCTAGGGATATATTCTTTTTATTGACCTTTCAAAGAAACTTTTGGTTCTCCTAATTTTTCCACTGATTTCTTGTTTTTAATTTTTATTGAAACTCTTCTTTAATATTATTTCTTTACTTTTAATTTGCTCTTTTTTTTCCTTGTTTCTGAAGGGAGAAGCTTAGACAATTGATTTTACACCTTTTCCAGCATATGCATTCCATGTTATGAATTTCTCTCTAAGCACTGTTTTCACTGTATCTCACAAACTTTGATAAATTGTGTTTACAGTTTCATTTAGTCAAAACATTTTTCCTTGAGATTTAATCTTTGACACATGTGTTATTCAAAAGTATGTTGTTCAATCTCCATGCATTTGGGGATTTGTTCACCTATCTCTTTGATATCGGTTTCCAGCTAATTCCATTGTCAGCTGAGAGAAGATAGTGTATGATTTCTTTTCCTTTAAAATAAGGTTGTGTTTTATATCCCAGAATGTGGCTTATCTTGGTGAGGGTTCCAGGTGAGTTTGACAAGAATGTGTATTCCAGTGTTGACGGATAAAGTAGTATGTAGGTGTACCACACTAACACTAATCAAAAGAAAGCTGTACAGCTGATTGGTGGTGGTGGCGAGCACAACTCTGTCCTTGTTGATTTTCTGCCTGCTGGATCTACCCATTTCTGATAGATGGGTGTTAAAAGTCTCCAATTATAGTAGTGGACTCATCTATATCTCTTCACAGTTCTGTTAGGTTTGTCTCAAGAAATTTTACAACGTTGTTAGGCACATGTACATTAACTATTATGTCTCATTGAAGAATTTTCTCCTTCATTATGTAATTTTGCTCTTTATCCCTAGTAACTTTCTTTGTTCTAAAGTTTCCTCTGTCAAAATTAATATAGCCTTCTTTTGATTAGTGTTACCATGGTACATTTTTGTTCATCCATTTACTTTCAATCAGAATGTGTCTTTATATTTAGGTGGGTTTCTTATAGAGAACATATAATTGAATCTTGTTTTTGTTCCACTCTGACAATCTGTCTTTTAATTGGTACCTTTAGGCCATTAACATTACAGTCACATTAATTCCACCATATTTATCACTTATTTCTATTCAATACCCTTGTCCTTTGCTCCTGTTTTTGTCTTCCTTTTTTTTTTTTTTTGCCTTTTCTGATTTTTTTCCCTTTTCTGATTTTAATTGAGCTTTTATGGTTGCCTTTTTCTCCTTTCTTGGTGTGATAGCTATAGTTTTTTAAAAACCATTTTTAGTGGTTGCCCTAAAGCTTACAATATACATTTACAACTAATCTGAATCCACTTTAATGTAACACTGTACTGCTTTGTAGATAATGAAGTACCTTATAGTAAACACAGGTAACTCTAGTTCCTCCCTCTTTCCATTGTGGCATTACTGCCATTCATTTCATGCATACATAAGCATATATAACCACATATGTGAGATACATGATTAAAGATATTACTGATATTATTTGCAACAAACTTTGGTCTACTAGATCAGTTAGGAATAAGAAAAATAAAAGGTTTTATTTTACCTTCAGTTATTCCTTTTCTAATGCTCTTTACATAGATCTGACCTATATTCATTTTCCTGCTCCCAAAAAACTACTTTTAATATTTCTTGCAAGGCAAGTCTAATAACAGCAAATCCCCTCAATTTCTTGTTTGACTGAGAAAGACTTTCTTTTGCCCTTTTTTTAATACATATATTTAAGGTGTACTACATGTTTTGATATACGTAGTGGAAAGATTATGACAATCAAACAAAGTAATATATCCACAATCTCAGTTACCCATTTTTTGAATCAAGAACACCAAAATCTTGAATCACAATATGCTTTTTGAACTATAATCTTCACATTGTGTATTAGATTCCTAGACTTACTTATTCCACGTATCTGTAATTTTGTATACCTTGACCTGCATCTTTCTATTTCTTCCCTGCTCTAATGGTTGCCATCTTATAGTCTATCTCTGCCCATTCCACTTTTGCTGTAGAGTCCACATGTGAGTGGGACTATGCAATATATTTTCTTTTTGTGGTTGGCTTATTTCACTTGGCATAATTTCCTCCAGTTTCATCCATGTTGTGACAAATAACAGGATTTCCTTTTTTCAGGATGAATAATATTTTCTACATAAGCTATAATATTATATATAAATATATATCACAATTTCCTGCTAACAGACACTTAAGTTGTTCCTGTATCTTGGGCAATGGTAAATAATGCTGAAATGAGTGTGAGAGTGTAGGTGTCTTTCCAAGGTGCTCTCTTTTCCTTTGAGTGTGGACCCAGAAGAGGCACTGCTGGAGCATATAACAGCTCTATTTTTAATATTTTAAGGAACTTTTGTATTGTTTTCCACAGTGGCTGCACTGATCTACATTCCCACAATAGTGTTTAAGAGATTCCTTTTGTCTACAATCTCCCAACAGTAGTTATTTCTCACTATTTTTTCTTATTTTATTAACATGTTTTCAGTTCATGAAGTTTACATTCATCTTAGGCAGTAGGTCCATGTACACAATTGATTCTTTTTATTCCCCTTCTCCATACCCACCTCCCTCTGTCTCTAGAAACCCTTTTCCTATTTTCATTATTATTGTTATTATGTTTTGAGTTCATGTTTATGACATATAATGTTTATTTTTATTGTGAGTGTTTGGTACAGGTACATAACACACCTTGAATTTTGATAGCACCGTCCTAACAAGTGTATTTGCTTATCTGAGTTGCATTTCCCTGAACATTAGTGGTGTTGGTTGGCTTTTCATACACCTGTTGGGAGAGATTGCTATTCAATAGCCAGATCCTTCACCCATTGTTTAATCAGGTTCTCTGTTTTTCAGCTACTGTTATGCCTTTAGAGTAGCAGATATCTTTCATTTTCTGTGGTTTGAAGAATGATACACCTATGTGCAGTGTTTTTGGCATTTATCCTGCTTGGTGTTCTTTGACATTAATTTGGAGGGAAATTCTCGTTCATTATTTCAAAATTTTTTTTTCTTTTTCTGTTTCTTCTCATTACATCTTGGTATTCTCATTACATTTCCGTTATACCTTTTATAGTTGTCCTGAAGTTCTTGGGTATTTTGTTTTGGTTTCTTTTGTGGTTTTGGTTCTCCTTATTTTTTAGTTTTAGAGATTTCTATTGAGATGGCCTCAAGTGCAGAAATTCTTTCCTCAGCTGTGTCTAATCTACCAATAAACTTCTCAGAGACATTCTTTTCCATTAGATCTTTTTAAAAGTCTCTAGAATATTTTAGTTCTGTAATGAAATTTCCATCTCTCTGCTTACTTCGCCTACTGTGCATACTGTCTGTTTTGTCCATTTGAGCCCTTAGAATATTTATGAGAGTTGTTTTAAATTACAGATCTAATAATTCCAACTTACCTGCCATATCTGAATCTGGTTTGGATGCTTATTGTGCCTCTTCAAGTTGTTCATTTTGCCTTTTTGGTGTGTCTTGTAGTATGCTGTACATCTGGATAGGACATACCAGGTGGAAGGAATTGCTGTAAATAGACCTTTAGTAATATGGTGGTAAGTTGTGGAAGGAAGGGGATTGTACTCTAGTCCTAATATTAGCTCTCACTCTGTTAGTAAGCCAGTGCCTCTGCACTGTGAACTGAACTTGTATTTCTTCACGTCACCCCCCCCCCCCCGTTGGGACTGGATAGCTAGAGTGCACAGAGTTTGGGAATTTACCTTCTCCTGCGTGGCCTGATACATGGGGGCTGGAATTGGGTGTTTCCTTTCCTGTGGGTGGATCAGGTGCTAATAACAGCCTGCCTGGTGGGCGCTGCTTAGTTTCTCCTGAGCTTAGGCCTTGCTGAGAAGAGAAAATGCTCTGTTGATCAGAGATTTGACTTTCCAAAGCTTAGTTTTCTTTATTTTAATATTTTTTTCAGTTTGCTGATTTCTGATCTGATGTTTAGTATTTTAATATCTCTATATTTCTTTGGGACTTATTTTGTTTTCCTAATTATTAAGTTGGGCAGCTAATATCTTTTTTTTTTAATTTTAACCAAGAACATGTATCGGTACATTGTACATATAATGATCACATTCATCACATTTATTTTGTTCCTGTACATGGTGCATCTTGGTTTCCCCCCCTCTTCCTCACCCCTCCCTTCTGTTCCCTCCTTCCTTATTTACAGCAGGTTTATTCATATTTTTCCATGATTTCCCTTTCCCTTTTCTTTCCTTTTCCCCTTCCTGCCCTTCCCCCTTCTCTCTTTCTAGTTCTCCTCTCCTTTGCATATTATCTTTCTTTTATATAATATCTTTACACCTCTTTGTCCTTATTTACAATTATGGTCTCTCATATCAGAGAAACAATTCGATGTGTATTCATGAGTGTCTGATTTATTTCACTTAATAGTATGTTCTCAAGGAACATCCATTTACATACAAAAACTCTGGTTTATCCTTTTTATGGCAGTGTAGTACTCCATTGTGTAGAAAAACCACATTTTCTTTAGCCATTCATTGGTTGTTGGGCATTTAGGTTGTTTCCAAGACTAGCTATTACAAATTGTGTTGCTGTGAACATGGTTGTGCATATATCCCTGTGATATGATGATTTTAATTCTTCTGGGAAGATCCCCAGTAGGGGAATAGCTGGATCAAATGGAACCTCTAGTTGTAGGTTTTTGAGGAATCTCCATATTGATTTCCACAGTGGCTGGACCAGTCTACATTCCCACCAACAGTGGGGGAGGGTTCCTTTCTCCCCACAGCCCCGCCAGCATTTGTTATTGGTTGATTTTTTCATAAGCGCAGTTCTTTGTGGAGTAAAATGGAATCTTAACGTTGTCTTGATTTGCATCTCTCAAAAGACTAGTGATGTTGAACACTTTTTCAGATATTTATTTGCCATTTTTATTTCTTCGTCTGAGAAATGTTTATTCATTTCAGTTGCCCATTTTTGGATTGGGTCTTTTAATTTTTTTGAGTTCTTTGTATATTCTAGATGTTAGACCTTTGTCTGGTGGATAGCTAGCAAAAATTTTCTCCCAGTCTGTGGGTTTTTGCCCTGCTCTATTGGTGATTTCTTTTGCTGTGCAAAAGCTTTTTAATAGCATGTGGTCCCAAGCACTGATTCTTTGTATTGTTTCCCGTGCAGTCTGGGTTCTGTTCATAAATTTTTTCCCTACCTCTGTGTCTTTGAGGGTTCTTCTTATTCTATTCTCCAGTAAATTTAGTGTTTCTGTTTTAATGTTTAGATCTTTGATCCACTTCGATTTGAGTTTAGTACATGGTGAGAGACATGTATCTA
>PVJO010011649.1:0-58838 GCA_004026905.1 Hystrix cristata | reverse complement strand
CAGATTGAGATATACACCATCTATTCCTAATTTCTGTAGTGTTTTTATCATGAACGGGTGTTGGATTTTGTCAAATGCTTTTTCTGCATCTATTGAGATGATCATGTGATTTTTGTCTTTGACTTTGTTGATGTGGTGTATTACATGTATTGTTTTGCGTATGTTGAACCATCCCTGCATCCCTGGGATGAATCCTACTCGGTCGTGGTGTATAATCTTCTTGATGATTCGTTGTATTCTGTTGGCCAGAATTTTATTGAGAATTTTCGCATCTATGTTCATTAGGGAGATTGGTCTGTAGTTCTCTTTTTCAGTTGGGTCTTTTTCTGGTTTTAGTATTAGGGTAATGCTTGCTTGCTTTTAGCTTTTAAAGGAGGAAGAAAGAAAAGATGACCGTAAAGATGATCTTGTGGTGGGCCTCGGCTATACTGCCCCCTAGTGCTGATTGGCTGATGTACTACATCCAGTCACTGGAAAACAACCAAGAAAGAGGTCGGGAGCTGGCACTGTCCAGGGATGGTAATATAAGGATCTGTAATCACTAACCCAATACTTCGGGCTCCAGTAGTTTGCTTCACTGGATTTTATATTTGCTGAAGAACCAACAGATTTCCAGCCATTTATTCATTAGCTAGGTAAGCCCCATTGCTACTAAGCAATGGGAAGGAGAGGAGGGAAATGTTAGACCTGGTTTTGGCTGCGAGGGAAATTCTGGCACTGGCTAGTTCTCTGCTCGATGGCAGGCCTGGGAAGCAGAAAATCCAGATTACCTAGCAACTGGAGACTTAAGGGAACAATAGGTCCCACTTATTAACCTCTTCCTGAGATATTTCTTTTATTCCTCTTCGGACTGCGTTATTATGATACGAGCTAGGATTTTTGTTTTGTTTTGTTTTGTTTTGTTGTGATTACAAAGACCCTTTCAAGTTTAATTTTGTTCTCTTTAATTTTTAAAACAGATAATGCATTCAAATGCTTCAAAATTCAAAGGGAACAATGAAGTGACTCACTTTTTATTCTCAAAGCCTACTAATGTTACCAGCTTCTTGTATGTTCTTCTGAAGAAAGCTTATGTATGTACAGTTGACCCTTCATATCCACACATTCTGTGTCTGTGGATTCAACCAAATGCAGACTGAAAATATTTGAAAAAATGTTGCATCTGGACTGAGCATGTACAGTCTTTTTTCTTGTCATTATTCTTTAAATAATACAGTAAAGCAAGTATATATATAGCATTCACATTGTATTAGGTATTATAAGTAATCTAGAAATGATTTAATATATCAGTAAAAGTCTAGACGAGGATTTGCTGGGTTAATGAGAATTTGCACATGCAAATCTTATAAATACTCCACAAAATTGCATCAATTTACACTCCTACTACCATATCAGTGTTTGTTTGCCCAGGTCCTTTCAAAAGTATGTCACCAACTATTTAATCTTTGCTAATACGCAAAAAAATAGAATCTTAAAAATTTTTATACTATTAAAATTTTAACTGAAACTTTAAAAAAATGAAGTTAAACATCTTTTTATATATTTTACAGCCTCCATTATTCTTTGAGATATCTGTGTCTATTCCTTGTCCAAAATGCTATTGAAATATCAGACTTTTCATATCGATTTGAAGGGCCTTTTTGTATTTCAGATATTTTAACTTATGTGATTTATGTTGCAAATATTTTTCTCAGTTTAGGTTTTGATGATGTTCATAGTTGGGTTTATTTTCCATATAGATTTTTAATTTGTAAATAGTAGAATTTATTAATTTTTTTAATCCGGGCTTCCCCTGTGAGAAGATTTCTTAAAAATATATCCTATGGTTTCTTCTCGTACTTGGGTGATTTTATTGTTCACATACAGTCATTTGTGTATACAGAATTTACTTTAGCATAAGGTGTGATACATGGATCTAAATACCTTCTAAATTCTCTAACATTTTTATAATCTCTCCCCACTAATTTTAAATGTCATCTTTTATCATCTGTGTTTGTACATCTCTTTTGTATCTAATTCTGAACTCTGTAGTCTTTCTGTTAATATATCAATTTAGTCATGCATAATTATCATACTATTTTAATTACTGTAGCTTTATAGTATGCATTAATATCTGAGAAAGACAGTCCATCCTTATTAGTCTTCATTTTCAGAATATTCTTCTCTTATACTTGTTTACTATTGCATGAGTGTGGATTACTCATGTAATATATTAATATTAAAATATGTTTAGAGTGCTAAAAAATCTGTTTGTTACTTTCATTAGTACTGCATTACATTCATCACTTGGCTTAAGGAGATGTGATACTTACGATGTTGTGTTTTCACACCTAAGAATGTTTCATGCCAAAGAACAATGTGGATTTGCCATCACTATGAGCTTTTAACAAAAATGCCAAGCTGTTGTATGCATTATGTATGCCAAACTTTTAAAGCAGTTTTGCACTAATGAGCCAATAATTTTTATTTTAGGACTTGAGAAAAACATTTTGGCTGTATCATGGTTATGTCCTTAAAGTTACTAGTAACTTTTAACTTACAAATATATTTTAAGAACCTTTCACATTTATGTCCTGATAATTCTCTTCTAAAGCAAGAAAATTAGACATACGTGGGAAGTGTTAGACATGAGTGCTTACTATAGTGTCTTGTATAATACCAAAAATCAGAATCGATGTAAATGTTCATCTGTGAAGATTTGGTTAAACTATTGTAATTCTTATCTTGAAATGCCATTCAGTGATTCAAAATGTTTTTTCATAAGTATTTATTGATGTAAAAATTCTATTATCCTTTTGAGTGAAAGAGCAATAAGTCAAAAGTACATTTAGTGTGGGTCGAGTTTGCTTTTAAAAGTTGAATGTTTGTACATTAAATACACTTTGACAAAAGCCAAGACGGTAAAACAAAACGTTAATATTAGCCATTAACAAGGATTGGATTGTGGGGCTCAGTTTTTCCTTGTGTTTTGTTATATTTTTTAACTTCTCTGTAAGCGGTAATAAACAGTACAATTCTTAAAACTTAGCTAGTATAACAGGGCTGTGACTGAGAACTATTTTCTGAATCAAGGCAGCTAAGGGATCTCTGAGCTATGAATATGTCTCTCAAGGACATCAAGGACAAATGTACTATGACGTAGTACATTTTCTTCATTGCTTAGCCCACTTTTAGCTGGATATTCTGTTACACACAAGCATTCTAAACTTACTGAGTTTTAGATTAACTAAATGGTATAATTACATAAAGTACTTAGTATGATACTGGCACACAGTAAGTGTTCAATAGTAGAAATTATTATAGTCTTGATTAAAGTTATCTAATCATGACTTTTATTTTGTAGCTTTTGATCATTAGTAAGGTATAAAGGAATTTTTCTTTCTATTTAATTAACAATTTCTAAATGTCTCAAAATCTAAGCATATAGTGCCAGTCTGGTCAGCCAATAATGGTGATGGTGATATCACAAGGTTATAATGGAGCTGAAACATTCCTATTGCCTAGTGACATTGTAGCTGCCATAACATCATAGCACAAAACATTACTCATGAGTTTGCTGTGATGCTGATGTAAACAAACCTACTGAGCTGACAGTCATATAAAAGTATGGCACATGCAATTATGTATAGCACATAACATTTAATAATTGTAATAAATGACTGTTGCAGGCTTTGTATGTATGGCGCTATAATTTTTATCATTATTTTAAAGTGTATTCCTCCTACTGACAAAAGGAAGAAGTTAACTGTAAAATAGTATGCTGTGCTGCTGGCAGTAGCCTTAGACTTTTCATGTTCAATGTGACTCTTGATGTGTTGAGACAGCATACCCAACACCCAAAATTAAGGGAAGAAAGTTTTATTTAACTCACAGTTTGTAGAGGTTTCAGTCCACAATCGCTGGATCCAAGGCGGGATGGCATGGCTGACAGGCAGAAGGCAGCAAGGTAAGCATGAGGAGCAAAAAGGAGGTAGGCAAGCCTCTTTCTGTCCGTTGTATTTTATCCAGGATACCTGGCTTTAGGGTGGGCAACACTCCCACCCTTGATCCTAATACCCTTAATCCTAGCATCATATCCTTGATCCCAGCAGAACCATGCCAAACCAATCAGTGGACTAAGTAATCATACAGTCTAGATCCAGCCCCACCTAAGACCGTAAGAGGCTTTTGGGGGACATGTAGACACAAACTGTAACATGGGGAATCTTAATGAAAGTGTGTCAGAAAGAACATACTATAGGATTTAGATTGTGGTTGGGTAATTTAGAAAAGGGTTTAAGGTGGTAATGATTTGTTCTAGATTGTATGCTATAATAAAGCACAAATCTATGAATGTGTCTCTCAATAAATCCCACCTACAAGAAGAGGAGGCTTAGAAAGAAGATACATAATGCAGCACAGTCATAAGAGTGATGTCTTCTTCGCAGATTTCACTCACACTTGAAGGGAGACAATTGTGCAAGGTTGCAGGTCATTCAAGTAGAATTTTTTTTTTTTTTTTTTTTTGGTGCCGGGGATCAAACTCAGGTCCTTGTGCTTGCAAGGCAAGCACTTTAACCACTGAGCTAAATCCCCAGCCCCTCAAGTAGAATTTTGACTGCTACAGTTTACTTCCTGGCCCCAGTATCCACAGCTGTCCCACATGTGAAATACACATTCCCCTTCAAAAGTTTACAAAGGTCTTTTTCTCTCATAGCATCAAGTAAAAGTCCACAATCTCTTCTAAGTATCATCAGCTCAAGAGTTCAAAATATTAGCATCTAAATCAGGGGCCAGGGAGACTCCGAGTATAATTACATCGTGGCAATAATTCCTCTCTATTTGTGGACCTGGGATACTAAAGAGACAAGTTACCTGCCCACACTCTAGATAAACAGTGACAGAATAGACGTAGGATCAGTGGCAAGCATTTAAATTCCAAAAGAAAGTACAAGCTGACCTGGGTATGGTGGCGCACACTATAAGTCCATCATTCTGTGCAACTGAGGCAGAAGGATCTCAAGTTTGAGCTGAGCTTGGGCAACTTAGTGTGACCCTTTCTCAAAATAAAATATATAAAATGGGGTGGGGTTATACCTCAGGGCAAAGGCCCTGGGTTCAATACCCAATATTGTAAAAAAAGGAAAAAATTCCTCTGGGCTCTTGGATTTTCCCAAACATGTTTTTGGTTATTCTCTCTGCATGAAGGTCATTGGGAGTCATTCTTAGAATTTTGCCTACCTTAGCAATGGTTTTTTGTGCAGTCCACGGTTGAGATATTTTGAGGGATCCATTATAGGTACATAGGAACACATGTTATAGTGACAAACTTAACTAAAATGATTGAAAGGTGATGAAGCATGATGATATTAACCAATGTATGTCAGATTGTGAATAAGTCCCTTCGTCATTTTCCCAGCAGCAATATCATACTCATTAATGATGGCTCCTAGAAGTAAAGGCTCATCTGTTGGTAATAGTGATCTGATAGTGATTATCTCAATAGTGAAGTATGAGGAAAACAAAGAACTAAGGAAAAAAGGACCATTTGGGACTCGAAGCTTAGAACGTGATTGTGCTTCTAGTTCTGGTTGGGAAGGAATCTTCAAGATTTCTGAGGAAGTAGAGGGGTTAATACTGTTGGAACTGCAAGCCAGAAATAATATTGTCAGCAGAGTAAAAATGGACTAGTAGATAAAAGCAAGATGACAATGAGGAGAGAAATTACAGAGATAACATGGACATTTTGTTCTTCACATATTGAAACAACAGTCCTGGACTTCTGTCAGCCCAAAGGTTTCACTGCGGACTTCCTCCCCGCTTCGGTGGCAGTCATGGGTTTGTGCTAATATAATAATCATTTCTTGTCCAGCTTTACTGCAAACAAGAGCAAAGATTATAGTAGGTTATTGTTACAATTACTACGTGCACAGGGGTATGTGAGAATTCAGCCTGTGGAAGGAGACTCGCCCACGTTTCGCCAGCACAGATAGAATGAGAACTCTGGATCCTGGCCTTAGGAGATAATTTAAAGAACATCATTTACTGAGTGATTCTTGTGAAGACAGTGTGTTTTGTTTTATGAATGTTATCTCTTTTAGTTCTCAAGGTAACCCTTTGGCAGTAGGAAGCTTTGGGTCCATTATTAGTAAGTAAGCGTCAGTTGCCTCTGTAGCATTCTGAATATTCATGGTTTGTCCATTAAATTGAGATCAACTATTCATGTATGTCACCCACACCGCACTGGATGTCATAAGGAGAGGGACTCTTTCTGAGACTCTTTCAGCATCGAACTGAATTGTCTCTAAAACCTGTGCTGTTATCATCTGGTCTGACGTGCTAACTATGTAAAATCCATAGCCACAACATTACAAAAATGTGACAGGGACATGACTAGGCCTGAAGGCAAGAACAGCACAAGGTTTTAGCATTGGAAGCCCTTCTAGAAATAACCTATATCTTTCTCTTCAGAAGAAGTGATTCTTGAAATTCCCTGTTCAGCAAATTTTTCTTGATAATGAGAAAGGGAACTCCACAAACAGCACGTATAAACTATTGTAAAAATTCTTTTTTCCTCTAACTTCCTGTTTGTCTTGTCCCAAGAACACACAGAGTAATAACAGAAACTGTGCAAATTGTATTGCTTATATTGTTCCTGGAACTCCTGTCTGGTGCTGGGTTACAGAAAAACATCCAGGGAGCTCAAAGATCCACAGACAGTAAACAAGACAGGAGAACTGTGGGGCGCCCAGGTGCCATGAGGACAAACTAGGGGATCCAACTAAGTTTCAGGGTTGGGGCAGTTTTAGAGGCATTCAAGCGGAAGGATGAAGGAAGTGTGGTTAAGTAGGCATTAGCCAGGAATGGACTGTGTGTGGGGCAGGAGTTTAACACAGAGGCAGGAAGCAATACCAATATGACAGAGTAGAAGACATGGAGTGAAAGGGAGGTAAGACTCAAAGATGTGGTGCAGGTGGAGGCCGGATCCTGGAGGGTGCTGGGATTTATAATAACATTTGTAACTTCCTGGGAACAGTGGGAAGCCACCGAATTTAAAGACCAATACGACATATGTACATTTTTCTCTGGGTAGCAGAGTGAAAAATCAGTTAGAGAAGGAAAGAACAGTTGAAGGAGGGCCAGTAAGGTGGCTGGTGCCTCAATCTAGAAGACCTCATGGGACAGTCATTAAAATCATCTCACCCCCTTGGCACTACTACTACATTCCCCACCAAGTTGTTTCTGTGTTGTGTGAAAGGTGCTGCACAGCAATCACTAGGCTGGGTATGCCACGACAGCAGAATGCTGTGGACTTCTTGGTTTGGCCCCTCTCTACTTCTTACCTTGTTGGGTCTAGATTCTCTCTCTCTCTCTATTTCTCTCTCTCTCTCCCCCCACCCTGATACTATATGTGCTTCCATAAGTGCACTGAGTTCTTTGCTCACCTCATGACAGGTCCTTAGTAAATGGTGTTTACTGCTGCCTAGACCACTCTCCCTCCATGTTCTACTCATTTCCTGGGTAACTGGTCCTCCTTTAGCTTGCTTTTGAAATGTCATATCCTCAGACAGCCTGCCTCCATATAACAGGAGACCTCCTGCTGTACACCTCCAAAAGCATTCTGTGTTTCTTTTTCTTAGTGCTTATCTCACTTTTTATGTATTGTGCCTGTGTTCTATTTGTTATGAATCTTTTGATAACAACAAATGAAATCCAACTCAGTTTGGCCTAATCAGGGAAAAGGTGGGGGAAGACTATAGTGGATTATATAACTGAGAGGTTACGACAGGGTTAGCACCACTCCTAACTCCAGGGAGCATCATTTAACAATTCTGGTGGTAAGCAACAGAGTAATACTGACTGGGGATGTTTGGCTCTTGATATGGCAGGATCTTGGAGTTCAAACAATGTCACTATTCTGTATCTCCCTCATTTTATGTTGAGTTCAGTCTCTAGAAGACTCGATCCTTGTGCAACCAGGCAGCTTCAGGCTTCTAACTTCCCGGTTCAAATCCAATAGGAAAATTTTCTTTCATTGCTATGTCTAAAAAAAGTCTCCAAATTGTTTTCAAAAACAGGAATAGGTTATAGAATGAATTTCTCTGCTAGGTAAAAGAAATCCAGAGTTAAGTAGTGTCTGGCTTGTGTGTTGTTCCTCACCGCCAGGGACCCAAGCTCCTTCAGTCCCCTCTCAGTTCACGAATCTACTTTATGGCTTAATATGGCTGCTCCAGTTTCAAAAAGCAGTCAGTACTTCAGCCAGACATGGAAGAAAGAGAAGCACAATTTCTCCTTTTAAAGGCATTTCTCTGAAATTGACATATGATTCTGCTTATATACCACTGGTTAAAACTGAATTGTGTGGCCACACCTAACTGCAAGGAAGGGTGTGCCCAGCCAGAACTGGGGGTTGTGTTACAAAGGAAGAAATTCAATGAATATTGGAAGACAATTAACATCTCTGCCATGTAGGCCTATTCCAACAGTTTCTAGATAACTAGTGGACTGGTGGGACAGAAAATCTCCCCTGAAAATGGGATGTTACTATCCAGAGAAGGGGAATGTTATTGGGCCTGCAGATTTGCGCTCCATGCATTAGTTAATTTTCAGGGTTTTGAACAATAAAAATTCAACTCATAAATTCTTAAAATTTAGAGGAGACTTATTAGATTATGCAACTGAAAAGTCCAGATGTACAGCAAACTTCAAAAATAGTTGATTCAGGTTCTATAATCTATTGACGGGGTTTACCTTTCTGTGTAAGCTTCTTTTCTGACTTCCTTTATTGTGGCAAAATGGTACAAGGATTTATTTCACATTTGACTACTAGAGCACACCAGGACTGTGTTGTGCACTAAACTTAGTAGCACAGGCCAAATGGGGGTTTACCATTCTCTTGCTTCTGAGAGATGGGGATAGTGTTTGCCCACTGAATTTGCAAGACTAATCCAAAATGAAGGAAGGAACATTCCTCATAGTGTAGTGTGGGTGTTATTAGAAAGTAAAGCGAGGGAAGAATGGATACCAGTCACTTACCGATCAGTGTTCTTTACCAGTCCTGTTCCCATGTGAGCAGAGAATAAATCTCTAATACCTAGCACTGTGCTAGGCATACAAGTAAGTGATCAATAACTGTTCATTGAATGGGTAATAAATGTCATGTCCCTGTACCATAACCTTGACCCTCCAGCCCCCACAGTTCACTATGCCACCTTTAGACACTTTGTACCTCCTAGGTAAAGTCAATGGGCACAAAGGTGTTCCAGATTTACCCCAACCACAGACTAAAGTGTAACATCTAGGCTCTGTACTGGCATGGCTATCCTCTTGGAGATCTATAATAGGGGATAGGACTCAGAGATTATGATTTTCTGGGGAAGGTATGAACTTAAAGAAGCCATAAATAGCAAATGAAAGAGGCAAATGCAAACCATAGTTAATATGGACCATCCATAGATGTTTCAGTAAAACACGGTCACATGTCAGATCTGAAGGACAAATAAATCTACAAATGGGCAGTAAACCCAGGAATTAACAGTCCAGGAGTCAAGAATGGGTAAAGAAGGCAAATGGGAAGTAAGTCAAGGAAAGAACTCAAGATATAAATGATGAGCAAGACCAAGGTGGCAGGGGGTTGGGGATTTAGCTCAGTGGTAAAGCGCTTGCCTCGCAAGCACAAGGCCCTGAGTTCGATCCCCAGCACCAAAAAAAAAAAAAAAAAAAAAAAAGACCAAGGTGGCAGACCCCATTCTCACGGGTATATCCCTAGCAGTGGTAGATGCGGATGTGATAGCTACAAACTGTAGGGCAAATCCCAGAGATGTGAAACTTCTTCAAGGAGCTGGCTGTACACAGCAACTCACCTCCAGCACCTAGGGACCTTGGGGGCAGGGAGAATGGCAACTTGGAGAGCAAACACCCATTACTGAGGAGACAATGTAGCACCTAATTCTGGAATCAGATTGCCTGGGTATAAATGCCACCCTGCCACTTCCTATCCATGTGATTTTTTGCTCAAGTCAGTCAATCCCTACCTTCTTTTCCCATCCATGCAGGAATATGTTCGTTCTTTGTTATGAAAATCAAATAAACTAGCAATCCTAAAGCTTTCTTGCATACACTTTTGTACCTGGAACACTGAATACAGGCTCACCATCATTGCAAACTGCAGCCAATCATAGTACTAATTAGCAACGAAGGAAACTGAGGAACAAATTGGAAACCCATGATCAGTACCGGAGCTGTTAGATGCGAGTTCTGAATTGCCATGCCTCTTCAGGACTTTGCACAAGGTATTTCGTATGCCTTAAACCCCTTTTCTCTCCTAGACAGCTGGCTAAAATGTCCACATCTCCTTCAGATCTCAGCTCATACATCACTTCAAGGTTGGAGCTGCTGCTGTTCTAGAAGTACTGGTCTGATGAATATACTAAAGACATCTGAATTTTCCTACTCTGCATTTAGCCTGGCCTGACAGCTAGGGCAGAGGCTTAGAATCTCTGCCTAAGAGCTTGCTAGTACCTGACACAGAGACCGACTGAGTTATCACATCTACTCATGCATTTTCATTTAGCAAACGTTTAATAAATGCATCCTATGTATTGAGCAGTCTGTTGAAACGTGGTGATTCAGAACTGAACATCCAAACACAGCCCCTGACCTCCTGAGCTTTCCCACTGCACAAAGGAAACAGATACTTACTGTGCCGTGAGGATTTTAAAAGAGGAGATATAGGACAGAGGAAAAGTAGGTAGGACAGCAAGTAGCACCTAGTTGTAACAAAGGAGGCACTGAGGCTGAGAAATTAGCTGAACCTACCTTGAGTCAGCACATGTTATGGTTTAGACGAATGTCCCCTAAGACGTAGATGTTAAAGGCTGGCACTGTTGGAAGGTAATGGAATCTATTGCGAAGGAACTTTGTCGGTAATGCTCAAATCATGGGACTGTGCCCTCAAAAGCTATTCCAGGACCCTAGTCCATCCTGTCTTTGTTTCTTGGCTGATGAGGTGAGTGGTTGTGCTCTACCACACACACACATGCACCTGTCCTGATATGCTGCCTCCCTGCAGGCTGAAAGATATAGCTCCAATTGATCATAAGTCTAAAACCTCCAAAAATAAAACTTTTCTCTTCATAGTTTAATTATCTCGGTATGTCATTATAGTAACTGAAAGCTGACTAATGTAACATGTAGAAAATTTTTCCCCCAGGAAGTGGGGCATCAGAAAGCTTGAAAGTATATTTTGTGACCAGTTTCCTCTACAAACAAAATTTTAAAACACATATTAGGGCCTGGGGTTGTTGCTTGGGGTAGAGTATTTACCTAATGTGTGTGAGGCACTGAGTTTGATCCCCAACACCACCAGAATAGCAGCAACAATGTATTTCTCAGAGAATTTATGAATGAAAGTAAGACACAGGACCTGGAAAACAATCAGTTCTCAAAAATGAAAAATGACGGTGATGTGGTTATCATCATCATGATTGTTAGCATCAATGTCCTGTTGGAGATGGGAACTGGGTTGAGGCTGGAGAATGCTTCAACATAAGGAAGGTGTAAAAAAGCATGTTGTCACCATTTTCCTTTTCCAGGAAACAGATGGAAATAAACAGATTGTAAAGATGCAAAAGAACAATTAGGGAGACTGTAACTTTAAACCCTGTATTCTCATGTGAACATAAGGTTTACGAAATCACCAAAGCAAGACCTTTGATATCTCTAATTCCATCAAGCCTTATAAACTACTCCAAGAATAACAGTACCAACAAACTCAAAATTAGGTCTCTCTTTCCCCCTTCCCTAGCCACAGAATCAGAGCACCGCTTAAACCATTTTGCTTTCCCAACACATGTAACAATTTTTTCAGGGTGTTAGCAACTTCATGTTTTTCCAAAAGCAGTGGGTGGGGACTTCACATTATTGTAACCCAGGGAGCCAGGCTTGTGATTTTATGGAAGCCAACGCACCCTGGATATTATTGTTCGTTCATTCTAATGTTAAGACGGAGGAAAACTGCAACAGGTCAGGCTCTTCTAGTCAGGGAAAACAGGATTGTAGTGCCAGAACCTGCTGGATTCCAGTTAGGGTGCAAGCTTTCTTGTTGTTGGTTTTTATATTTGAGAGGGAGGTGGAACACATGTAAATTCCTGCTTTTTCTCAATGATCAGAAGGCAGACATTGATATCTATGAAGACTTGTCTTCAAGGGCCCTTGGTTGTGGAATCCATGAGGAGCTGGACAGATTTCAGCATCTCGTCTGGCCTTCTTTCAGTAAAATTAGAAATTGATTTTTACTTGGCATCCTCACACCTAGTAGAAGTTAGGCCTGCATGAGCCCCATTTGCTCAGGTTGGGTTCTACTCAAAAGTTTTATTGTCATGGCATCAAGTTCAAATAATTTGGTACGACATCTTAAAATACTCTATGACCTACTTCTTTCACAGCTCTGCCTTCATTTCTCACCATTCCTCTCTTGCAAGTTATCTTCCAGCCATGAAGAATTTCTTTCAGTTCTTCAGCAGCCAGTCCCACTCTAGCCTCTGGACCGGCTCTAGTTTCTCTTTTCCTGGAGCTTTCCGCATATCTCCCATTCGTGGGTGGAAACCTCTACTTACCCTTTAGGCTTTTGATCAACCATCTTCACCTCTGGAATGCCTTCCTCCACAACTCCAAGCATAACCATGATGAAAGGCCTCATAAACTTCAGGAAGGTATTTGCGAAATAGTCCCACAGGCTTATCACTGGGCATTGCGCAGAGTCAGCAATAAACATCTACTGAAAGATTGAGTGACTCAATGAATGAATCAATGAATGGATGAATGATACCTATCTCCCACTAACGACCAAGCAGAGGGCTACTTTTCATAGGGAGTTAGATGGTAAAGTATATTTCTGCTGTCCTTCAACTGGGTGTCCCAGACCAAGAAATCGAAGCTTGTATGAAGGATATGGTAAAACACTTATTATGTAAAATAAAAGAAATAACAATGACGTGATTTAGCAAAAAAAAAAAAATTTTCTGGAAAACTGATTTTGCCGATCCCATGTGAGACTAATATACATCAGTACTCAGTTTCAAGGATACATCCTCCAGCCTGCTTCTGAGTATTTGTTTTATATTTCTCACAGGAAGAACCTGAAGTCTGTAGCATAGATCTACCACTGAGGTTAGTCTTCGGATTCTTCGGGCTGCTCCACAAGAGTACTGAACTCTTAAAACCAATACTAAGGGACTTGTGCCCTTCAGACTAGGACTCATCATTCAAGATTTGATTGTAAGTATGGCAGGTTACTCTGGATGGGGCAGGAAGAGAAGCCAAGATGTGGTATGACCATTTGGCAAAGAATGATGCCAGTGGAAGAACCAGAGAGAAGTCACCTTTGTCAAGAGGCACAGACGCTTCCGTGACAATCAGGTAACAACTGGCAAGGGGTTTTCTAATGAGAACTAGTGGGAGTTTGAAGGTGCGTTCATGGCTGGCTCTAGCAAGAGGAAGAGGTAGGACCCTTCTGTCAGAGTTGAGTTCAGTGCTAATGTAGGGATAAAATATGTTGGAACTGCCAGTGGTGCAGGAGAAAGAATTCAGAAGTGGTAGACTTGGGATCGGGGAAAGTGACCTTGCTGAAGCACTGGCCTCTTCAGGGGGATCACCCATGAAAGACTCTGGGCCCGTGTAGGAAGGACCTAAGGAGTTGATGAGAGGCACAGAATCAGTGAACAGTAACCAGATGCTCAGGATATCAGAGGGATAGGAAATGAGGTGGAGCTTATCCTAGGATAGAATCATTTTATAGAATTCCACATGTGGGTAACTAATTTTCTCTCTGGGTTCTTGTCCTGAGGATGATGAAGGGTGAAATCGACAGACAGCTGTGGAGAAGAACCAAATGTAGTTTATTAGAGAAAACAATCTCTCGCTAGCTGAGAGGTGCTCCAAGGGAGGATGCCAAGAAGGTGCCCAAGTACAGGGGTTTGTATGCACTTTGTTCAACTATTTTGATGGATGTGTGAAGATTAGACCAGGAAACCATGTGGTTGCCACTTTTAGCTGGGCTTCTGACATCAGGAGGAGAGGATTTCCCTTGCACCCCATCTTCCCAGGACTTATCTCAGTTTACCCAGGCCTTTGCCCTTTGAAACAATGGGTTACCATTTTTAGCTAGGCCTCTGACGTTAGGAGAACAGACATCCCCTGCTCCCCTACCCTCCAGCTTCCCGGTCTCACCAGGACATAGTGGATTCCGCTGGGAATATAGACAGCATGAGAATCCTAGAGCTGTGAGCACTTTCTGGGTGCTGAAGAAGCTTTGGAATTTGGGGTTGTCATCTTGGCAGAAAATGAATCATCAATAATGACTCCTCCCCACTACACGATGAGAAGAGGGCCTTCAAGCTGCGTGTCCAAGGAAGTGACTGGGAGCTAATGTGTGGGAACAGTACTGGTAGATGTGGAAATGCAGCTCTGAAGTAAGGACTGAGATTGGAGCAGGATGCAAATCACCAAAGCAGTGAGATTGTGAAAGCAAAGTTCGTTTTGCCAACTCTGAAAAAAGCAAAGCATCAAAATTTTTAGCATCTAAACAACAGGGACTTTTCAGGGATGTCTGAACCATTCTACCCAGGGCTGGAGGAGCGCCTTAGGGGTGCCCTGGACCAAGGTAGGGAAGAAATAGGGATTCTGTGTTCTGTGCAGGGACTAGATAGGCTACTGGCTGTTTGTTCTCCAGTAGAGTGAGGCTCCCATGACTTTGGGCTGGGTCGCATATGTATGTAACTGATAAGAACCTGGCCCCATCTGACATCATTCTGGGTGGTGACAGAGAACTCAGGATCAGAGTTCCTCATTTAGGATGTGCTCCTCGGTCTGTAAACCAGTTGATAAACTCACTGCTAAGTAGTTCTCACAACACTGATGAGGTAGTCCATCAACCCTAAAGACATATATCCTGAAGAGTGGGTTTGTGTCTGGGTTTCCTGCCCAACATATACTACCAGACAGGTGTTAACTTAATAGGAAGGCGACACGGCAAGGATTGGCAGCGGCCGGACAAGTGACAGGGATTCACACCTGTGATGGCACCCTCTCTTCAGAAGTTGGAGGATGTTCAGCTTATATTTAAAGATACCCCCCAAAGCCTCTTAGATGGGGCTTTTGGGAGGTGATTGGATCACGGGGGGCATGCTATTCATCAGTGATTTAGTGAACTGATGACTTTATAGCTAAATGAGATGTTGGGAGGTGAAGTCTGTCTGGATGAGGTGGCTCAGTGGCAACATGGCCCAGAAGGGTTTCTCTCCCTCCCTCTTCCCTTGATCTTTCTCTGCTTCTCTGCTTCCTTTCTCCTGCTTCCACTGAGAAAATAACTACAACGAGAACAAGGACTATAAGGCCATGGATCTCAAACTCAGTGGGCGTAATAGTCATCTCCGGGATTTTTTTAAACATATTGTCATAATGGTTCTTATCCTTAAATTCTGTGTGCCATAGTCTAAGAATAATCTGGAAACCCATTCTGCTGCAGCAAGTAGAGATGGATTTTTCATTTAATGAAGATTAGGTAAAATCTACCTTGATTAGGCTCATTGATCATGGCCTAGATGCAATTATAAGGAATTTAGGGAGAGATGTGGTCAGCCAGACTACACATAATTGATAAAAATGAGATAAGATGGATGAATGTTGAGGCTAGATGGTTTCTAGACATGTTGGGCAGTCTAGGGCTGAGGCCGAGGAATTACTGGTGTGGCTGGAGCTATTCTCGGTTGGCTGGGTGGACACTTACACAGGCGTGAACAGGCCAGGGACATGGACAGTGGTTAGGGCACAAAGGAGGACTGAGTCTGAAGCTGCAGCCAAAGTCATTAACATCTAGGATCATTACCAGCTGTTCCTGGTGTGCTGACAGGAGCCTGCCACTGATAGTGACCTCATCCTGGGGTGACTTTGGCCTCCTTTATGTCTCACTCCTGCAAGACTCTTAAGCTACAAAGAAGCCTTAGAACAGAACTTCTGCTCCCAAGTTACCAACTGCATCCTCATATTGCCAAGAAACTTGGGCTTTTACTCCAGAAAGGCTAGACAATCTTTGGGTGAGCTTGGTGAAGCCACCAATGGGTGGAAGCTGATTCTTAAGAATCTTTAGATTTTTTCTCATCTATTGCTCTTAGAGAGCTAGAGTCAGAGTCCTGACAACTTCAGGGAACAAGATAACAAAGGAAAGAAACATAACTTTTACAATGATACAAGATTTCTGGCTTGTGACAGTGCGATGAATAAAGTGTAGTGCCATACCAAAGAGGGAGATTGTGCCAAGAAAAAATTATTAAAATTTGCTGATCAAGTTGCTGCCTCTTTATCTTACCTTGTTTTGGAAAATAGAGACCGAAATCTCCCTGCTAAAAGAATTCTGCCTTGCCTATTTCTAAGATTCATTTAGGTTTGCAGTTTTCCTTTTTTAAAATGCTAGAATCCCAAGAGAATATTCTTGCTTTAAGTAGATAACTTTAACTGGACTATACTCTTAAAATCTGTGGGGCAGCAGGGACACAGAAAAGGTGAATTTTGATTGAGTGGCAGAAATAAAAAAATGGCGTGTTAGGATGCACTTTGCGGGAGGGAGTAGAGACTTCAGTATATTCAGAAGGTAGCTTTAGGTATCACTATCGGGTGAGAAAAAGGAAGGAAGAAGGGGCCATTTCTTGTTTTCTCTTAGCTCTCTGGTTTCTGAGTAGTATTTCCTCCCCATTGCCTCCTTCCAAGACTTACCCAATCTGGGCTAGCAGCTTGGGCTTTGGGATCTGTTTATATACATATCTTGCTCTAATCTGTTTATACCTACAAATCTCCAACAGACTATCAGTTTCTTGAAAGTAGGAAAGTATGTTCTTTTCATACTTTTCTAAATTAAACTGTTGCCCAGTTAGTTCCTAAAAACTAGAGGTATTTTTAAAATTCATTCTGACCTTTCCCCAGGGTAAACCAAGTTAACAAAGTTTACCAAAACTGTACAAACAGACTGTTTCACTGAGGCTTTTGTTTTAAATATATTCTGAGAGGAACTAAACAAATGAAAAGCCTCAGAAGGAATAATGTAGAAGGAATGAATACTAATTAAAGGAGATTACATAGACTGAAAAAAAAAGTCAGAAGCAGCCAGGCAAATTTGGGAAACTTTGTTTTACCATTTTAGACATAATAAGCTAGCAAGAATTTTTAAAAATATATTAACAAGCAGACAGAAGTTTTGGTGATGCTAACACTCCCTTGCTGGTGATATAGCAGAGTGGTCTAACTCTAGGAAGCATTAAGTGTTCTGTTGTTCAGTTCCTGGAAAACTAGCCCAAGGCAAGATATGAAAAGAAGAAACAACTTATATACCTGAAAGTGTTCATTGTTTCAGTAATAAGGATGCCCCCTCTTTTATGACCCAATTCCTGTTACCCACTACTCTCTCAAATATGAAGTATTGGCTCCTGTGGACTTACGGTGAAGGTATAAGGAGAAGTGGGTATTTAGAAACCCAGGTTAAATGAAGCTTTTTTTTAAATACTTAAAAAATTTTATGTTATGAAAAAATAATGAGAATAACAATAGTTAACAAAATATTAAGAGAATAACAATATTAACACACTGTATATCATTATTTTCAAAGTAGTTACTCAGTACAAGACATTGACAAAAAGATTCTCAAAAAGAAGAAACAAACAGATACTAGCACAAAAATTTCTTTTCAATGGTAAAGTCTTTAAAGCACAAAAGAAGAATAAAATATAGCTGAAGAATAAATTTAGCTGAAGAATAAATTTTTTTCTTTTTCTATTCAAGAGAAAAAAGAAAAAGAAAGAAAAGATCAGCAGAACAAATATTGTTGCAATCTTTAGAACTGAAAACAACCCTCCAACGGAGTATTGATGAATAAATCAGTGGTCCTCAAACATTTTTGCTTGCGTAAATGAGGCCTCCTTTCTTTCATATTTTTCAAGTAACACCCAAAAATTTTTTAATCATAGTTGTAAAGGATGCAGTTTCTCACATGCTGTAAAGTTAAAATTTTATTTTATTTTTTTTTGCCAAGAACATGTATTGGTACATTGTATACATAATGATCACATTCATCATAGTTATTTTGTACCTGTACATGATGTATCTTGGTTTTTCCCCACTCTTCCCCTCCCCTCCCTTCTGCTCCCCCTTCCCTATTTATAACAGGTTTATTTATATATATATAATTTTTTATATTTCTCCATTTTCCCCTTTCCTCTTTCTTTCCTTTTTCCCTTCCATCTTTTCCCCCTTCTTCCTTTCTAGTTCTCCTCTCTTTTTATATAATAGCTATTACACCTCTTTGTCCTTTTTTACACTTAGGGTTTCTCATATCAAAGAAACAATTCAATGTGTACCCATGAGTGTCTGATTTATTTCACTTAAGAGTATGTTCTCAAGGTACATCCATTAAAATTAAAATTTTAAAATAATTTTACTTACAAATGGATCTAAATCATAGCAATTATACCTAGTATCAACCATTTAGAAAAGCATAAGAAAAAGTGTACTTATAGACTATCTTACAAAATTTTTCTCTTCATACTTCTAATTTCATATTCCCACCCCTCAGAAGTATATCCTAATATATGTTTTTTATGTTTGAGGTTTTTATGAATCACTGCAATGAAATATCTTTCTGAAATGAAAACACATAAATTGAGATTTAAATTTTTAAAATTTCCTAGGACTGAAAGAATGTAAGTACTTTCATGCATACATGAAAGTATATTAATCATGCATACATTTATCACTAAATACTGCTTCTAACTAGAATGAGACAGTTCAATGTCCATGTTTTCTCAATTTTTCATTTTTATCAATTCTGAGAAAATTTTATCACATTAAGTAGATAGATCAGTAAGAAATTTTGTCTTTTTAGGAATGTCACTCAATTCTTTGAATTCCTTCTGATTTATAAATTCAGCGATGTGCTTGCTTCGGCAGCACATATACTATAAATTTGGCGATCTTTAGGTCATACTTTGTTAAAAGCAATTATCTGGAAATTAACTGAGAATTTGTTATCTGTTCATTAAAAAGTATACACTTTCTCAATATAGCTCAATATTTTAAATTGACAAGGAACTGACAAAGGTTCCCTGAGGTTTTTACTTTCCAGAGTAATGCATCATTTAAACATTCTCAAATACTGAAAGGTATGCCTTTCTTTTTCACAAATTGGGAAAGATAAGGTATGGTGAAAGAGTTGAGGAATGAACCAGCAAGACACCCTGACTGCATACCTTTCACCTGTGGATGGATGTTAGGAAGGAATACTACAAACTGACAACCTGTTATCCTTAAACAGGTTGTCAGTTTTTAGGAGAAAGCTGAAAACTGATAACCTGTTGGCCTTAAAACTATGTCCATCTGGCCTTTAAGAATCTCAGAGGATATACACCTCAGTTTGAAATTCACTGAGATAAATGTTTACATCATTTTGTTGAATTAGATGAGAAAGAGAGATCAGCTTAAGTCAGGCCCTTGTTGGGACGCTGATAGGTGGCTATATCCTACGAGTACAGAACAGTGACCTATAACTGTAGCTAACATTCTAGCCCTTTTTTAGTTTTTATTTTTGAGACAAGTAGTACAGGCAGCATAATTGCTACCTGACCACACCCTTCTACCCACTTGAATTTGGGCAACACCCGAGAGCCAATCTCCCTTCCTTTGTTCGGAGAGAAGTAGAAAATAAAGACCCGGAAGATCTCCAGGCCCGGGAGGTGTGTGTTATGTCTCAAGGCCTGACCTTCAGTAACCTTACCCCACTCGAACCTCATTAAAGGTTCATCGATATGGACTGTATCTCATGCCTGTAATTTAATCAGAATGAACTCTGGGGAAAGCCTATGTGTTGAAAGACCTTGAGATGTCTCACTATCCTGTCAATCATTCCTGTCGCTCACATCCAAAGAGCCAGTAAGAGGAACCCGGGCTGGGGTGCACATCCTGTAGATTCCAAAGCCTGATTTATCTGCGTGCTGTTATTTTTATTTCCCTGTGATCCTAACACCACTTTTCTGCTCATGCTTGCCCTCAGCACAGCTTCCTGTTGTCTTCAATAAATACAGTTGCTTTTTCTTTTACCATTGGATGTACACTTGCAATTCTTTACTCATACACAAGAGCCTGGAATCCACCTGCTGGATCCACCACACGGTATCACAAGGTCTTCCTAAATCACTAAATTGCACCGGTTGGGCTGAAATTTGTGATATTCCCTATTTCAGTGTGCTGAGATTATAGCCATGCTTCCACCCTCGCTGTTTTTTGGTTTTGCTTGTTTTCCCTGAGCGCTGGGATTACAGGTGTGCCCCACCGTAAATCGATGATTTAAAAATTCTTACAGATGACTGATCTCTTCGTTTATACTCAGTTCTTTTACATTTCCTTCTTAGTGGTAGTAATCTCAGTTTCAGTTTTTGGGATCTGATGGTAGAGTGTTATGTACAAACTACCTAAGGGAAATATTATGCTACATTTATACATGATTACGATTGTAAAAACATGAGAAATATTTAGTTTGGCAAGGGAAAAAAGTAAAACATATAGTTCTATGAAAATCATGATTCAATTATGCAAAATACGTAAACTTTAAACACTATAATGTAAAAACGAAGTGGTTTTTTTTAAGCAAGTGTTTTTAGTGTTGCATGGCTTCTAACAATGAGAATGGTTGAGATGATGATAAGCGAAAGTTAGACTAATATGCCCTTTTCTCCAGTGGTACTAAGGAACTGTTTTCCCAAATGAAGTGTCCGAGAAATGGAATGTCCATTTTCAAAAACTGTTTTTTCATGATTCGTTATAAGGACCGTTTCCTAAACGTATTTAAACTCTTCTTCAACTTAGTGTAATACAGAACATTCCAGGTTTTAACGTCGCGAATTCTAGAAAATGATTTTACACTGTGTGAGGTACACTGTGAATTCTTTTCATTCACACAAACTCTTCAATTTTCTTTCATTTCCTGGCTTTATTATTCAGAATTCAAGAATTCGATTTTGTTGATTTTATACTTAAACTTTGTCACTCCTCATAATCTTTGTATTTGTCAGAGACTATGCAGGGTTTTTAAAGAAACCAGTTACTTGGTAGCTTCCAAAACAAATCCGATTATATTCTGTCGTATGTATTTCTGTTTCGGCATTAATTCCGAGTTCGGTATTTTCGGGGCCTACCGAAGGACGACTAGTCGAGCCTGACGGCGCTCACGCCGAAGTACAACAGTACCAGCACCGCTCTAGGTGCTCAGGAACCAGCTCCAACCGCCCGCGCGAGAGCGGAGAAAACGGGAGACGCCGCGACCCCGCGAGATTTGGGCACCACTCAGCCTTCCCCGGGTCGCGACTGCGCAGCCCCACCCCTCACGGCCCCGCCCCCATGCCCGCCGCGCGCCCGCACGTCCCTCGCGGCCCCGCCCTCTCACGGCGCCCCGCCCCGGCCGCCGGTCCGGCCCCAGCCCTGGGCGGTTGCTTCGGGCGGCCGCCGCCTTCTCCCGGCCCAATGGCGCGGCTGCGTCAGTGATGTGAAGCAGTTTCCCGGCTCGTCCGGCCCCCGGCCCGCGGCCCATTACACCATCCGCCGCGGCAGCCGCTGCAGCCCAAGCGGACTAGGAGGGCGGGAGGCCGCTCGGCGTGGCGTGGCGGGGCGGGGCGAGCGGCGCGGCCGGATTCATTCCTGTGGGGCGCGGGGACATGGAGGAGCCGAGCGGCGGCAGGCGGAGCGGGGCGGCCCGGGCGGCGGCGGAGACAACGGTTTCCCTTTGAAGGGTCGGCAAGCCCGAGGAGCCCGCGGCGACGGGGAACACTGGCCCGGGGCAGGTAGTGGCGGAGGCGGCGCGGCGGGCCCGAGACGTCGGCCCGAGGCACCCGCGGGAGGCCTGGGCGGGAAGGGGCGCTCCGGGGCGGAAGGCTGCCGGCCAGCCCCTCGGGCGGGCTGCGGGTGTCCGGAAAATGGGGAGGCGAAGGTTCTGTAGGGGCGATCGTGGCGTGGAGTACCCTCGGATCTGTGGGGAGGGGATCAAGATGGGGCGAGCGAAGTTAGTAAAAGGCAGCCGGATTTCCTGAGAGCCTCGAGTAGTTTTAAAGGAACGAAAACCTGTCCGATAAGGGTTTTGGCCTTATCTGGCCGAGGATTGGTGCGTCTGACCTTTTTGTTCCTTGTCGAAACCATCCCGGCCACGGCGAGGCCTTTCAGCCTCGCGCCCTTGGCCCGCTCTTCTCTGCAGATGCAAGAA
The DNA here is from genome assembly GCA_004026905.1 of Hystrix cristata. NCBI lineage: Eukaryota > Metazoa > Chordata > Mammalia > Rodentia > Hystricidae > Hystrix > Hystrix cristata. The sequence goes on along the minus strand of PVJO010011649.1, from coordinate 36,568 downwards.
AGAGAAACGTATCTGAACCTGCCCCGTCTCCTGCCTCTGTCGGTTGTACTCTCCCTGGGCGTGTGCAGAAAAAAAAAACTAGAACAAAGCTTGGCTAGTTAGAGCTGGAGACAGGAAAGCCAGATGCTTGTAGTGTTTAAATTTTCCGCACATGGAGAAGAGACTGCCTCCCACCAAAACACCTGGGTCTCGTGTGAACCCTTTTGTATTTTCCTTTCCCACTTTTTTTGGGGGGAGGGGCAGAATAGTCCCTAGCCTAAGGCTTTTTTTTCTTTGCTTTTCCCCACAGAATTAAAAATTAAGAAAACCTAAATAGTGTTTTTGCCGTTACCTACAGAAAATTCAAAACTGCCACTTTTTTCTTTCTTTAGCTTGGTGCTCTGGTTGTCAGATGTTGGAAGGCAATAGGAAAGAACATATCTCCGTGGTTTTATATCCGTTCTGGGTTCAGTGACGTGCCTGCGTCCATAGAGTTAAGCTGGAGCTTTGCTTTGAAAAATAAATAAAGCACAGCCTCTCAACTGGACATAAATGGATCTAAAGACAGCAGTGTTTAACGCAGCGCGGGATGGCAAACTCAGACTTCTTACCAAGTTGTTGGCAAGCAAATCCAAAGAGGAGGTTTCCTCCTTGATTTCTGAAAAAACAAACGGAGCTACACCACTCTTGATGGCTGCCAGATATGGGCACCTCGACATGGTGGAATTCCTCCTGGAGCAGTGTAGTGCCTCCATAGAGGTTGGGGGCTCAGTCAATTTTGATGGCGAAACCATTGAGGGGGCTCCCCCTTTATGGGCTGCCTCTGCAGCAGGACATCTGAAGGTGGTCCAGTCTTTGTTAAATCATGGAGCATCTGTGAACAACACCACTTTAACCAACTCAACTCCTCTTCGAGCAGCATGCTTTGATGGCCATTTGGAAATTGTGAAGTACCTTGTAGAACACAAAGCTGACTTGGAAGTGTCAAACCGGCACGGACATACATGCTTGATGATTTCGTGTTACAAAGGACATAAAGAGATTGCTCAGTATTTACTTGAAAAGGGGGCAGATGTTAACAGAAAAAGTGTTAAAGGTGAGTTCAGTGTCTTTGTTTTCATTTTTTTTAAGCGTCTACCACTTACGAAGTTTGATACGTATTTATAAGCATTGATAATGAGTAAGAACAGGTCTCTCTAGACCTGTTTTGATTAGGTACCTCTTCCTGTGTAACCTTGTCAACTGTTTCTTTAATATTTGATAGTACAGTGAAGGTGTGTAATAAAAGATCTGTCACTATATTAAGCAACCTTTTCTCTCTTTTATTGGAGTAACCTCCAATTCCTGGGAATCGGTTCCCTACAGTTACAGAGTGTGTTAGTGGTAGTTGACTTAAGGCTTTAGGCTTATGCTTTAATGTGTTTGGGAATATAGTTGAATATAATGCATTTTTCTTAAGCTTTTCTTTTTTAGAACAATCTTAGAGTAGAGACTACTATATTTAGTGAGTCGTCATCTTGTTTGTTTCTCCTTCGGCATTTGATTTGTTACTATGTGGGGATAGGATAAGCCAAACTAACCTAAAAGGCTTAGTATCAGTGGAAAAGAAGGGTATTTGTTTGCTGATTCCATTTTATTTGTGGTCAGTAGAAAATTATTTTATGTAGTTATTCTGTAGCAAGAAAGAAAACAGGTTTTCTTTTTTGTTTCTATACTGTGCCAACAAAACAAGGATTAGGTTAAACAAATATGTGTTTGTTGGCTAGCAACAATGTAAAGACCTTTGTCCAGAAGAAGAGTTTTAGGTTTACAGTTGTGTGTAATTTTCACTGATTGTAATATGCTAAAGCAGCAAATGATAGTTTAGAGTGTTTTAAGACTCTTAAAAGCAACTATTTTCCTCGTGTAATTTTCACATTTGAAAACTTTGTTTTTCTTAAATATCTTCAACAGCAAAGTAATTCACTATCTAATTTTAAAAAGCTATTACCAAAAAAAAACTATTACAGTTAAAAAGGAGTATACACACATGTTAAAAATGTTCAAACAATATAAATTGGTTTACAATGAAAAATAAGTCTTGTTACGCCTAATTTCTAGATCTCCAACCAAGAGCCACCACTATTTACAGTTTTTGTCTTTCTAGAGATAGTCTATGTAGATGCAAACTCAGCTGTGCCTTGGTCTCTTTTTCTCCTTCACTGTTGGTTGATACCTACTCTTCTGTATTTTTTAACTATAATTTTTCTTTGATGTCATTCAGCTGTAATACATAGTTATCACATTCTTGTTTCATGGCTATACAGTATTTCATTTTGTGAATGCACATAATTTATCACATCTCTGTTGGTGGACATTTAGGTCACGTTCCATACTGTGCTAATTTAAACAATGCTTTGAACCTTCTTTAGCAAAAATGTGTCTTTGCACACTTTGTGTGACAGTAGCTGTAGGATAAATACCCGTAGTTGGAATTGCTGAATCAAAGTGACTTGTGGTTATAATTGTGACAGCGTTTGGATTGTCAGTCCAGTTCTCTGGATTGCTTTTCAGAGATAGTAAACTACACATTTATGAGACTCTGCATATTTAACTGAACATACTTACTAAAGATGGTATGATTTTTTTTAAAGCATTTATTATAAAAATGACCCAATTTTCTGAATTTTTTCACAACTATTGTAAAAATTTCACAAAATCCCAGCACTCAGAGATGCGCTTTCTAAAGATACTTAAGATACTTCTGAATTTTGTATTTGTATGTATAGTTTATTTTCTATGCTGTACTATAACCTGTCTTTTTAGATAAGTCTTTAGTATCTCATTTTAATTTTTAATTTTTAATTTCAGTAGCTGCGTACTCTTTTTTAATAAAAGTTTTACATTGTTTTTGATTTTTCAGTATGATACAAAATGTTTTCTGCAAACATTCTTTCTCATAAATGTTCTTATTTGTTCCTGATTATCTTCAGCAGTAGGGTCAAAAAACAGCATGGCTTTTTTTTTAAAACATTCTTTTGAAGAATATGTTTAAAGAGCACAAATTACTGTTTAACCATGTTGATAGAAGCAGAGGGGTTAAGAGGTTCATAAGCCTTCTTGTTTAGGCTTGTTGGATTTTTTGGTTTCTTTGTTTTAAAGCTTTTTATTTATCAGGTTAATGATATTCAGATTATTGATAAACTTATTTTTAAGTCAAATTGAGGTATGTTTTACTCTTATGTCATTGGAATGGTGAATATTGGTACTATTTTGCTGATGTTGTTCAAAGCTGCTTTATATGCTTCTGGAGATGCAGTGTATAACAGAGTTATAAATAGCTCATATTTTTGTCAGCATATTCCCCTAGTGAACTGTGAATAATATTTGATTACCTTTGAGCTATTTAAGAAGAATGGTTGCTTTTACCACCACCATAACATTATGGCCATTTATGTGAGGGTGTGTATGCTCCTTTTTTGCCAAATGGTCTTCTAATAATTTTCTTCTAGTATCAATATCTAATATGTAAGACCTCATAAAAAAGTATACTGTTTATAATATGAGAAGACAGTTTCATACCAAAAGTTTATTTTCAGATGGCCTACATTTTACATAAATATATACATGGAGATTTTATCACTTTGCATGCAGTACTTTTATCTTTTCATGGTGGTATTTAATTTCAGCAGTATTTCTTTATGAATATTGGAGCCACATTCAAGTACATATATACCCTCCTCAATGCTAATTCTGAAACTCATTCCTTGGTTATTATCCTCTTATTGACTGGAGATTGTTTTAGGGGATGAGGCAATAGTGAATGGTTAAAAAACGAGAACCACTTGAAACTGAGGCAAGGCCACTGGAGACATCAGCTGATAGAGCAGCAGGGAAGGATTTCTGTCACATTTTTAGTCCCATCTAAGAAGTAGAAAATATGATAAGACTAGTGATACAATGTTGGAGTAATTTCTCTTTTTTTGTTTGCTTTTTTTTTTTGGTATTGGGGATCAGATCCAAAGTTCTGTGCCAGCTAGGCAAGTAAGTATGCTACCACTGGCCTATATCTCCTGAAGAATTTCTTAAGATGCATAATATGAGTTCCATTAGAAATGGTTCTGAAAAAAGAAAATGCAAACAGACTACACTTGACCTGCTTAAATGTAAAATGCATGAAGCCAGGCGTGGTAGTACATGCCTGTAATATCCCAGTAATCTCACAGATTGAAGCAGAATTGCCAATTTCAGGCCCACCCTAGGCACTGGGCAGCTTACCAGGACCCTGTCTCAAAATAAAAAATAAAAAAGGGCTGGTGATATAGCTCAATTTGAAGGGCTTGAGTTCAATCCCCAGTACTGAAATCCCCCCAAAAAGAAGAAAAGCATGTGACTACTACATTTCATTACTTTTTACAGGGAGTTACTATATGATTGTATTATTTAACCTCTTCTCATTGCTTTTTAACAGGCTCTTGGCATTTTGTACATGTTTTAATATAAGGTGGAATTCATTCATTAATTGAGAGAGCATTTCTTGAGTTCCTGAGTGTGCCAGGCTGTTAGACTTAGGATATACAAAGATGAGTAAGAGCTGATAACCTTGCTCTTGTTTGATCAGAGAGACAGGTTCATAAGTAGGTATTAAACTACAATATGGTAAGTGGAACAGTAGTGCTTTCTTCCAGTAGATACTTAGAGGTAGGTTATCCTTAACAATTTATTACCTAAGGGGACAATGGATTCCTTATTTTCTCTTAGCATTTCAAAAAGGGAGGAAATCTTTGAGACATTCAGGAATCTCTCTCGGTAGTTTAACACTCAAAACCACTGACTTTTGAGATAGCAGTTGAATTCCATTTAAAACTAAAAACCCCAAATCAGAAGTGATTATATGTAAGCATCAAGATAAGTAAATAGATAATAAGATAATTAATGTAGCATTTTGTGTTGAACATTTTCAAGGCTGTGAGATACAGGGCATATCTTGTTAAATGCTGAAGGGATGATATTAACGAGGAAGAATGTACTAACTAAGGACGCTTCATGAAGAAAGTATAAAACTGGCCTTGAAAAGATTGGTGGTGGAATCTGTGGAAGGATTTTAATAAGAATTTCCCAGGTTTAGGAAATGGCACAAGGAAAGGCACATTGAGAAATAATGCTTGGAAGGTCCAGAAACTTAAAAGTAGGCATATATGACCAAAAGGAACTTACATTAAGTTCTAAGTGAAGAATTTTAATTTTATTTGTCATGCAGTAGTAAACCAACAACACAAGTGTTTCAGCAGAGGAACAACTGAGATTTATTTATTTATTTACAGAAACTCATCTAACTCTATTCTACTAGACTGTTACTCTTTGACACTAGAGATGCGGCGTTCTTATCCCATGCATTAGGAAGAGTGGTCCATAGTGGGCATTTGTAAGTGAGCTTGTTGAATGGCTCTATGGCAAATACTGTGCTTTATACTCTCTTCTGTAGGAAGGTAAAGAGATCCACGACAACTGAAGTAACAAAGTTAAGATACTAATTGCTAAAAATCAGTAGCACAGTAGTTAGCATTAAAAAGATTTGAGAGAGCTAATTTGAGTAGGGTTTTTCTTTTTGTTTTTGCCTTTTTATGGAAATTTACTAACATGCATAGATGGAAAGAATACACTGTACCACATGGTACCTACCATTTTTATTCAGCAATTATTCATGTTTGCCAAAGTTTTTAAAAAAATATTTCTCTCACCTCTCCATTTGTTTTGTGAAGCAGCTCAAAGCAAATCCAAGGCATATGTATTATTTCTTTCATACGGTATAGGTATTTTAAGATACGACTGTATTACAGTCATGAAAATTTGGAGGGGGGAAATTTGGGAGAGAGTTGCTAGGGATCAAACTCAGGGACTTGCACTTGCTAGACAGGTGCTCTGCCACTGAGCTAATGAATTCCCAACCCCCAGTCAGGGAAATATTAAAACAAAATACTGTTTTCCCCCACTGAAAGAGCACAAGAATCTTTTTTTTTTTTTGAGATAGGGTCTGGGTATGTAGTTCATGGTGGCCTTGAACTCACTATGTAGCCTAGGCTGCCCTTCAGTTTGCAGTGAACCTGCTTCAACCTCCTGAGTGCTGGGATTGCAGGCTTATGCCATCATACCCAGCGAAAATCTCTCCTGTAAATTAGAGTCTCCCTTGTATTAAGATAACAGACTAAGATAATGATTGTTGTGAATGTACTTCAGCGCTAGTATCTGAGAGTGTTGAAAGCAAAAGTTCTCTGTTTCTTCTTGACCTTGAGAACTCTTCTCAGCTGTTGGCAATCTCAAAATACCTCTTTGTAGAGAAAAGTAAAATAGGGAAGGGAGGGACTTAAAATTTCATTTTACTTTGTGACATCTGTTTTTATTTAAATGTTTGAATAATTTAACAATTTGATTTAATGTTTAGGTAATTTTATAGTACAGTAATATTTAAATAAGTTAACTTTATTAACATTTTAATCCCAAATCTTCAAGTTATTCCGTGTTATTTCTTTTCCCTTTTGTGTCCTCTGGCATATTTCTCCATATTCTCTGGGATACTTGGCATGCTAGTTGAATAAACCAAGTTGTAGCAAGATACATCATGTACAGGTACAAATTCCCTTTGATGAATGTTATCATTATGTATGTCTAAAATGTACCACTAAAGATTAAAAAAAATAAACCAAGCTGTAGATAATGTGTGAATTGAGTTCAGTAGGAAAATATTCATGTGGTCCTCTGTCCCTGGAGATTAGGATTTGAACTATGACTCCTCACAGAATTGAGCTAGGTTGGTGAGGATTAGTAATCCTGGAATAGCTGCTGCTATTTCCAAGTTGTTGGTGGCAGCAACAGAAAGAGCGTTGTTTTGCTTACTGACCTTTAGATATGTATGTATGCTCCCTTCATTGGGTTCATGTTTATCAAAACTTAATTATGTTTGCTTAAAACAAAATTCAGGAAATCCCTTGCATTCTAGAAATTTATGTTCTTAAGGCATATATAAGATGGAAGATAGAGGTGGGGAGGTGGGGAGGGGTATAGATGAAAAAGTCACATGGGCATTAATCTGACCAAAACATTTTTCTTCTTTATCCTCTCTGTTTAGGAAGCACTGTGTTTAAATAGGGAACCTGTGAAGTAGTATAGCTAGGAAAGGGAATTCTAATGAAGTGTACTGATGTTTTTAGTCTTTAGATGAGATTTTTTTTTAAAAAAAGTATTAGTGATTTTTAGTTCTTACCCCTTAGCTTCACTGCTTTTGGCCTTGAAATTCTACTTTATTTAAAAGCAGTTCTTTATCCTGCATCTTATCCCTGTGGATGCAGTTATTTTTTAGTATTTAACTTTATTGTATGCTTAAAGACCTGAAAATTTTTGTGTTTTTCTAGCTCAATGTCACATACAAAAAAATTAACGAAGGGAAGGCATAGCATCTTGGTAAAATTTGTCTTTCATTCCTTTTAAATTCCTTTTACACTTTTGAAAAATAAACTCTTGTACTTGAGTGTCTCCTTTAATAAATACACACGGAAAAGGGAGACATTCAGAGCAGAGAAAGCTAGTACTCCTTTGATAGCCTAAATTACTTCTATTCCTCTCACCTCCCTCAATCCTCATAATTATGTAGGGAATAAAGTATATGGAGTGAACCTTGTGAAGTTGAACTGTCCCACCACCCCCATCTTTACTATCCCAGCTACCAAGCTGAGGAAGAGTGGGTTGGTGGCAAGCGTTAGGCTGAAGAGGACAAATGCGAATTATTTCTGTGCCTTTCCAGACAAATCTGTTAAAATACAAGACTTTTTAATTGCTGTTTCTATTAGTCAAAAATATACTTTTACCAGAAACACAAGTATTTTGGGTTTTAATTGGATTTTTAAACTGCTTTATTGAGATATAATTCACAAACTGTTCACTCATTGAAAGTATAAAATTCAACATCACCACAGTTTTATTATCCCTCCTCCCCCCAAAAAACCCATATCCATTAACAGCTCCATGTTCCTCCTTCCTTGGCATCTGTACTAGTCTTAAGTGGCTACTTAACTCCTTTCTGTCTCTGTGAACTTGCCTCCTCTTGACATGTGGGATCATAATATATGGTCTTTTGTGATTTTAACGAAGCATAAAGTTTTCAAGGTCCATTCATTTTATAGCATATGGATACTTTTATTGCTGTATAATATTCCACTGTATAGATACCACTTTAATCCATTCAACAGTTGCCGGACATTTGATTATTTTTACGTTTTAGATTTTACGAGTAATGCGGTTACAGACATTTATATACAAATTCTGTGGACCTATGCTTTCATTTCTGTCAGGCATATACCTAGGACTGGAATTACTAGGTCATAACTTTTTTAGGAAGTGCCAAATTGTTCTTCAAAGCAGCTGTATGGTTTATATCCTGTCAGCAATGTAAGAGGATCCCAATCTCTCACATACTCCAACATTTGTTATTATACTTCTTTTTAAATGTACCATTTTAGAAAGTATGAAGTGTCATCTAATTATGATTTTGATTCATACTTCTCCAGTGGAAGGATTGTTTATAGTTTCATAATACAAGCCCTTTATCAGGTACATGATTTGTAAGCATTTGTCTCCCATTCTATGGATTGTTTTTTTCACTTTTTTATAGCAATTTGAATTTTTCTTTTACAGAGTGATTTTTTAAAAAATTTGACTGTGGATCACTTACTAACTTTTAAACAATCGTTAAGTATAAACTATAGGGTTTACTGATACCGTTTACTACATAAGACCTTTTCCTTGGGTAGAGCCATGTAATTTAGTTGTAATATACACGATATTCACCTGCTTTGGCATATTTTTAAATGTAGAGTAAATAAGAGTGAGAAAATTTCATTTCTGTGTGGTGTAATAGGGCTGTGAATTTAAATTTATATAAGTTGGTATAGCTGTTAAGTATGTTGGCTATATAGCAAATGAAAAAATAAGATTCCTCCTGTTTTCTTGCTCCTGAAGGAGTCACCATGAGATCACTTGGAATCACCCCAGATAAGCTTAATCAGAATCTGCATTTTACTGTGATCCTCTGGTGATTTTGTATATTAAAGTTTGAGAAGCACAGCTTTGACCTATACTAAAAGCACACGTAAGCACATGTTTAAACTATGGGAGGTTTTTACACACAACAAGATCTGTTAATTGTATATTGCTAGAAAAGCAGTGTAAACTATTACAGACATATTGTGTTTGTTAGCTACTTTATAGTCCTTATGAAGACATTTTTGGTTTATTGAAATGATCAGTTAGCTCTTCTACTGTTGGGGTAAATTTAGAAACTGATTTAAATCCTAATCCCACCCCAGCTGAGATACTTAAAATGCGATATGGAAGTTCTTTTATGGTTTAGGCGATATACCAGTCGCTTGCCCTTACTTATCATTCACTCAAACTGAAAACATCTGGTTTGGATATAGGAAATCCTTAAACCTCAGGCTATTTCTTACCCAAAATTCTGGTGTTTTAGGGTTACACTGAGAAACATACTGACCCCGTGCACTCAAATTTCCACAATTGATCAAGAATTCTTAGCCAGATGTGGAGTCCCGTACCTGTAATCCCAGGAGGCAACAGGATCGCCAGGAATTTGAGGCCAGCCTGGGCCTCAAATACTTAGTGAGTTCAAGGCCAGCCTGAACTGCATAGCAACACCCTGTCTCAAAACAAAACAAAATTCTCACATGCCTGGTATCCGCAGATTACAGGTATGAGGCAGGTATGATGGCTCACGCCTGTAATGCCAGCACTTTGGTAGGCTGGGGAAAGATGAGTCTCAAACTAAAAAAAAAATAAAATAAAAAGGACTGGGGATATAGCTCAATGTGAATGCCTGGGTTTAATTCCAATGCTGCCGGGGGTAGAGAAAAAATAATATAATCGATGAGGCCTCACTTCAGATACTTCTTTAGGAATGTTACCATGCTTTAATGTATGATCACTTGCCCTTAGCATCCTGCCCTAACATCCATGCCATAAGCACCTCAAAGGATGTGGCCATTTTTCATTCTTCCAAATTTCTTAGCACTGTTTCTTTGTTAGGTTATGTAGTTGAATATTAATGTATTTGTTTCATATTATTTTTAACTTTCTACATAAATGCTTTATTTGAATTGGTAGTTGTGCCATTAGCTTGATTTTGAAGAAATGTACATTTAACAGACTTGTCTTTTGAGAAATCATAAAAATTTCCCATTATGAATTTAGTGCTGGAAAGTTTTTTTTGCAAATGAACTTATTGATCAGACATTGAGAATTGTACAATAAAGTGTGGTTTTCATTTTTGCATTCTTTTTTCTGTGGTTCAAGGTAGATTCACTAAATTCCAGTGCTAAATACCTTAATTTTATCTGAGATACCTGGTAGTATTTATTTTTGAACATTATATTTTGTTTTACTTTTCATTGTGTCTCTCACTTTGAAAATAAAAAAAGACAAAATGAGGTGACTCTGAAAAATCTTTTGGAAGTACTGTCATTGTGTTATGAGAATTTTAAGAGACTAAACCCAGGGAAAATACCTGAGCGGAATCAGTAATAATTCGCAAATTTTGTTATGCCTCAAAAGTTTTAATCAGTGATGTTATCTGTCAAAAATTAAATGTGATTTTAGTACTCTTTGTCACATAATTTAACACAGATAGTCACAAGAACATAGTAACTCAGTTTTCAAATTTGGGTGTTGCAATATCTTCATAAGAAATTACATTTAATACTTACATCATAGTTAACAGCCTTGAAACAACCGATAGACCAAAGTACAGTAAATGTAACAAATAATGCCTATCATATTATAAAATATTTATATATAGGTAGTCAGACTAATCCCAGAAACTAAAATGTAAATAAGAAATGTCATTTTGAAAAAAGATTCATGAGTTGACATGAGAAAATACTCTTTTTACCTAGGAGCAGAAATAATATAAATTGAAAAATTGTTTTTAATGCTAGAAAGAATAGTGTAAAACTGAAACTTTAAAAAATGTATCCCTTCGAAAGTGAATTGAAGATGTATATGAAGCCATCACACATTTGTGATTGTTTTAAGATAGGCATTAATTTTTTGACATTTGTTTATTAAGGTATAATTTACATACAGTAAAATCTACAGTGTATAGTTCTATAGGTTTTGATAACAAAGATAAGAATAAAAATTTCCTCATGCCCCTTTACAGTTAACCCGTGTCCTAGACCCCAGCTTCTGACCTCATTGGTCTGTTATCTGTCCTTAATGGTTTTTAGGCACTAATTTTAAGAGGGAGAATTCTAAAAGAGATTTCCACCCTCGAAGGATTTATGTAATCATGGCATATCCACTTAATTTAACTTTCACTATAAAACAATTAAGAAAAAAAAACAAGAAAGAGTATGTTTTATCTGTGTAGTTTATAGTGGCTATGCGGACTCTGAAGTAATATTATCATGATAAAATGCCCAAGATGAAGGTGAAAAGCAGGAAGCAGTTGTATATTGTACTGATTGGAGCTTAGTCAAAACATAATACAGAGAGAGACTGGGGAGCCGGGCACCGTGGCACACACCTGTAATCCCAGCACTTGGGAGGCTGAGGCAGGAGAATTACAGCAAATTTGGGGCCAGCCTGGGCTACATAGTGAGTTCAAGACCAATCTGAAGTACACAACAGGACCCTGTCTCAAAAAAAAAAAAGGACAGGGAAATGACACAAAAATTATAGTTGCTTTAAAATTACACTTTTTTTTTTTTTTAAAGTCTTTCTTTTCCAAACATTAAGTAGTGTTCCAGGTTGTATTCAAACTTGTCTGTTAGGGCCTTCAAGGACACGGAAAGTAAGACGACCCTCTCCTTCTGATTTTAGTCTTTGAACTTATTTTTTCCTCAGAAGCTAAGCTTGAATCACTCTTTGTGATGTCAAGTATTAAAAATTTAGAATGTACCTTAGCTTTAGCAATGTACTAGATGATGGGGGAGGGGAAGAGATGGGGACATTAAAAGAATTAAGACGTGTCATATACACATACCAGCTACCTACAATGAATGTATTTGTGACATACCATAAACATGTACTAATAAAACAAAAGAGACATAATACAGCACATAATATCTATGTGCTTGAGCAATAGGCACTTAGATAGAAAACCTATTTGTGGAGCAGTAACATTATATTATTATAAGGTATATAATACTATAATAGTAAATATTAATATCGAGTGTCAGGGTGAGCTATACAGTTATTCACCAGGCATTTTCAGTTCACAAATTGACATGGGATAACCAAGAAGGCCTCTTTGACTACCTGAAATTTCTAGTGAAACTTAAGGATAAGAAGTAAGGTAAAGAAGGTAAAGAAGAAAGAATGCTTTACAGGAAAGTCAACAGCAGAGGAATGGAGAGGGAAACAAACTGGTGCAAGGAGAAATACTTAACATGGAGTAATGTGAAGCATAAGCAGAATCCGCCTTATGTTGGGGCTAATATCCGAGCAGGTGTTGGCCCTGGGTTCAGATTCTGGCTCATCCCTGATCAGTATCTGAGAGCATTTTTTAGTGGTTTAAGAGAAAACCGAATGGGAACGATGTCATAATATGCAAAAATCACAAATCAAATTTCAGAGTCTGTAAGTAAAGTTTGTTGAAAGACCGTTCTGTCCATTCATTTAACATTGCCTTTGGATACTTTCCTGCTTGCCAGAATTGAGTGGTTAAGATAGACTTTATGGCCTTTGAAATCTAAAATAAGGCCTTTGCCACTTTGTAGGTGGGTAGATTCAGAGTGTCATTCATACCAGAGATAATAAGAAATGAGGCTAGAGAAGTAAGGGAGGGAGATCTTTTAAAATCTGTAATGTATCTTATGTGTGTCCTTACAACCAAGATTAAGGTTTATGTCACATAACGTGCTTTCTAAAACTAAAGATTTCTTCCGTAACGACTTGTGCTTTGAGAATCAGTGCTGCAGAATGTTGAAAGCCATGGTAAAGATTTTCTGCTGTTTCCTTACAGGCGTGAAAGCTTTTGAGTTGCAGAGAGATGTGATTGGTTGAAGTTTTATTATGAGGTTTGGCTTCTTTTGGGCTTATTTACTGGAGCCTAATATAACTGATATTTTTTAAAAAAAATAAGACTTCAGAAATGATCAGTACCCTAAAGTGACGTTTGGTGGGCATGAGTTTATGTTTTAACCACTAAATTTCTCTTGTTTTTGTTTGTATGTAGAATAAGTTTACCTTTTCTACCTTACATAGTTATAAATAGGTTAAAAGGGGCAATAGACAATAAGTACAATTTTAAAGATAAAACAGTAGCATGCTTACATCTTTTTGATAATAGCTCCGTTTTATTAATTTCCTCTACTTTTTCCTAGGCTTAACTTATTTTTTTCTCATAACATCTTGAAATGGAATTTAATTATTTTTTTTTAGCCCTTTTTCCTTTTCAAATGTGTGTATGTAAAAGTATACATTACTCTCTAAGCATAGTTTTGGCCATCTCCCTCAAGGTTTGTTATTTAGTGATTTTATTTTCATACAGTTGATTTACATTGAACATTCTTTGATCCATGAGTTATTAGTGTTTTTTTTTTTTTTTAATATCTAACTTCATTACAGTCATTTTTTGTGTGTGTGCTGGGGATCGAACTCAGGGCTTTGTGCTTGCAAGGAAGGCACTCTTACCACTGAGCTAAATCTCCAATCCATTCATTGCAGTTTGGACATCTTTTGAAATTGACTTAATGGTCTGTATGGTTAATGTTTATATATATTCTGTGTACCCTTCAGGAAAAAAGATTTTCTACAATTGTTGAGTCCTTAATATATGTTAGTCAAAACAAGTATTTTGTTTTCTAAGTTTCTTTATCTAAGTATATTCCATTGTACTCTTTATGGATATGTCTGATTTTCCTTGTAGTTCTGTCAGTTTTTGCTTTAAATAATCCAAACCTATGATACTACTAGGTGACATATTTAGTATTTGTGCTTTTAATTTTATTATGAATTGTTTCCCCTTGTCTCTAATCCTGTGTTTTGCTTTAAACTGTGCTTGTTTTAATATCAGAAAGCTTTCTTTTCATTAGTTTTTGTATAATGTATATGTTTTTCACCCTTGCTCTTTCAGTATTCTGTTACATTTGAGATTTACCTTGTATGAAGCATGTCTTAAGTTTTCAGACTTTGTGTTTTCAGTCAATTTTTATCTCTTAATGGGACCATATAGTTCACTTACATTTATTTTGATTACTTATATATTTGGATTTTAATCAGGCTAGCTTCCTGGTACTTGTCTACTATTTTGTATTCCTTTATTTCTCTTTTTCTGTCTTCTTTTGGGTTATTTTTTGTTTCATTTTTCCTCTGTATTAAAGAGAATATAGTAATATATATGAATATATGTATACCTTTGAACCATTATTTTAGTGATTACTCTAGATATTACTGCTTTAGCTTATCAAAGACTGACATGAATTTCAAATTTTACTTTCTAACAATTCAGAAATCTTAGAACATTTAACTCCAATTACTCTCCTTAATTTTATTATATTGCTGTTAAGTATTTTACTTCTATATACAGTGTTTCAAGTCAGTATTTATTTAGCTTTATCCACTGATATACCTGTTTTACATATTTATGACCACATCTCCTGGCTCCCGGGTAACTCATCTTCCTTCTGCTTAAGGAACACCTTAAGGTATTTAGATCTGCTAGTAAATATCTTAGTTTATCTTTTTCTCTCTGTCCTGAAGCAGTCTTTATTTCACATTTATTCATAATGTAGGTGTACAATTCTAACTTGAAAGTTATTTTACCATAGTACTTTGTAAGTATCATTGTGTGTTTCTTGGCTTGTTTTCCCTGGTGAGAACTTTGCTGTCCATCTTATAATTGTTCTTTTGTGGATATCCACCCCCACCCCCGCCCATTTTCTGGTTCTTAGTTTTTTTCTCTTTGTCTCTAATTTTCAGTAGTTTTGTGCCAGTGTGTCTCAATGTGGTTCTCTATTTATTTATTGCATTTGGTGTTTGTAAAACATAAAATTTACAGTATAACCTTGCATCAGCTTCAGAAATTTCCCAGCCTTTATTGTCCATTTTTCGTTTGTTTGTTATGTGTTAAGTACAGGGTCTCATGCAAGCTACACAAGTGCTCTGCCACCGAATTATATCTCTAGCTCAGAATTTATCTCTTTAAATGTTGTTATTGGCTCCGTTTCTTTCTCTAGAATTCTGTATTTGAGTATGTTAACTCTTTTGGCATTATTCCACTCTCACACAGCCTGTTTTCCATTCGTGCTTTTTTCTCTATATTTTCATCTGACCTGTCTTCTATTTCACAAAATCTCTACTCAGCTGTGAGTAATCCAGTTTTGAAGCCACCCATTGGGTTTTTCAATTCTAGAATGTCCATTTGATTTTTTGTAGTTTCTAATTTTCTGTTGAATTTGTGTTTAACTCATTGACTATACTAAGCATAATTACTTGAAAATCTGTGATAATAGTATCTGAATGTTTTTGGGCTTTTCTATCAGCTCTTATTTCTCTTAGTTTTTTGTGTTCAGATTCCTTATTTTCTCCTATTATTTTAAATTGGATATACTCTTACATACTATCAATATAAAATTATTTAAACCATAGTGTGGCAGTTTATTCTTCTAAGTAGTATTCGTATTTGTGTTTGGCTTTTGATTACACATACCACAATACTGAGTTATTTTATTGAATTCAATTTCAGTTCCTGTGATGGCTTGTCTATTCATAGTTCACCTTTAGTCCCTAGGTTGTATTCCTGTGAAGCTGTAATGCAGAGTATAAGAGTTTCAAAGATCCTTTCTGGGGGGCTGCTGTGGATCCAGTTTTTTCCTCCAGCCCTGTAAGGCTGATGAAATTTCTCACTTTGGGGTGGGAAGAATAGCCAGAAGTCGAGTACCTAATACTACCAGGCCCTGGTTTTAGTCTCCGGTATGTAGAACAAACAAAAAGCAAAAATTCTGAGTTTTTAAGCTCTGTCTTCCAGAATTGGAAAAGGCCATTGTGGAAAAGCTGCCTTAAATTCTAGACTTTCTCTAGTTTTCTTTCTTCTAGATATTTTCTGTTTGCTGTCTCTAAATCCTGTCAAAGGAAGTTTTTTAAGATACATTTCTCAACTTTCCTAGTTCTTAGTGATTTTTTTAGCCTACTTTTTTTTTTTCTGTATGTGGGTGTATTCAAAATATACATATTCTAGTTTTTACAGAAATAAGAAATTTAGTAATTTAGAAACTGGCTTTTGCTGCCTTTTTGATTCTGTCACTCTGAATAGAGAATCTCATCCAAGTCTTCTCTTTCTATTCAGATTTCTCATCACTTATATTGCCTGTTTCTTGGAAAAAATGAGAATAGGAAAGATTTTCAATTCAAAATGCTTGTCAGTAGACATGCTTGATATAGTAGTAATGTTTAGTAGAAATTATTTTGATCAAATTAATATCAACAGTTATAAATTCTGGGTGCCGTCAGTGCTTGGTTACTTTACACATTGTTAAAACATTTTATTAGATGCCATTTCATTGTAGATTGAAATTCTGAGTCAGAATAAACATAGCCATAGTAGTCCCTGTAAATATTATGGAAGCCTAAGCAAGGTATGCTTATGGAAAGATTAAAAGTTCTTATGTATAATAACATGTGTTTTGTAATTCTAGTTATAAAGTAAATTCGTTATTTGAAGTATTTAGGTTTAAGCCACTTCAGGGTATTCATTCTATGTCAGGAGTACTCAAAACCACTGCTATTGTTTGGAGGTACCTCACTGTACAATTGTAATCATGGCTAAGATTTATCACAGTGATGTTACAAAACACAGAGCATAAGAGGGAAAGGCACGCTGAGGTCTAAAAAATGTATAGGTAGGCATTTCTGTACCCTCTCCCTCTCCCGAATGGTCAGAGCATGTTCTTCTCCAGAAATGAAAATACATGAGATGTTTCTATCCGGGGAAACCTGTGATAGACCCAGCACTGCCCAGCATACTTAAGAAACCAAGTGTTTAACATAAACTGCATTGCTGTTACAGTTTAGGCATGGTGAACCACTGTCATCATTTAGCGTTTTATTGGGTTTTTATTAGCGTAGAAAACTGTTTACCAGGCAAATTTTCAGATGTCAGACAAAGGTCAACCTTGTAAGTAGGTCTGCCTGTGGAAGGCATTCTCAGCCTGTGTCACTTCTTCTCTGTAGGCATGCAAAAAATGATTCCCTGTTGAAATTTTCTTCAGACATTGTATGTGAATGTCAAGGGTCTGCATGATAATTTTTGTTTCTATAATTAGTGAAAATGTTTACTATTAGCTAGGTAAAACGGCTGATGTTTATAATATCTTAGAATGTTTAGTACAGACTTATTAACCTGTCAGTGCCTGTTGTCAGTTTTAATTTGTGTGGGAAGAACGGGACAGTGTTAGAACATTCAGTACATCTAACAAGAATGTTTAAAAAATTAAATTACAATGGGAAATAATCCATTATGAAAAAAACTCTTCAGATGTCTCCTTTTAAAGTTCATATTGAACCACCCACATGTTTTTCAGATTTCAGTGGACTTATTTTTCTGTGAGACCTTTTTGTGGAAAGTACATTGTAACCAAGAATTTTGGCTAAAATAGCTGAAGTTGACTTGACATTCAGAAGTTTGAAAAAACAATTTCTGACCTCTGTTAGAATCAAGTAGAAGAATTTTAGATTTTAAAGACTAGATTCCTCGTGTCTAAATATGGAAGCTGACCCAAAAAGTTAAGTGACTGTCAGTAAAATTATGAATTGCTGGTTAATTTTATTTCATCTGTTTTTAGTCATAAACGTTAATGAAAAATATCAAGAGGACATAGCTTCATTTTGAGTTGTACCTAGTCATTTTGGATATCTTTTCTTTTTATATCTAATTTGGTCATGTTACTTGTCCTGTAATTTTAATAAGTACTTTCTTTAGCTCCAGCTATGTATTAGACAATAGTTTTAAATGCTGAGGTTAATTATTTTCTCCTTTGTAATCAAAATATGTCCTACTTAAGGATGGCTTAGAGTTGTCTGCTTTTCTTTAGGTTCTAAATTATATATATGAATCACATTAAATCCTGGTCCCTCAAAGTTTTTTTTTTTTTTTCTTCTCTTTAAGGTAATACTGCATTGCATGATTGTGCAGAATCTGGAAGTTTGGACATCATGAAGATGCTTCTTATGTATTGCGCCAAGATGGAAAAGGATGGTTATGGCATGACTCCCCTTCTCTCAGCAAGTGTGACTGGTCACACAAACATTGTGGATTTTTTGACACACCATGCACAGACCAGCAAGACAGAACGTATCAACGCTCTAGAGCTTCTAGGAGCCACATTTGTAGACAAAAAGAGAGATCTCCTTGGGGCTTTGAAATACTGGAAAAAGGCAATGAACATGAGGTACAGTGATAGGACTAATATAATTAGTAAACCAGTACCACAGACATTAATAATGGCTTATGATTATGCCAAGGAGGTAAATAGTGCAGAAGAGCTAGAAGGTCTTATTGCTGATCCCGATGAGATGAGAATGCAGGCACTATTAATTAGAGAACGTATTCTTGGTCCTTCTCATCCTGATACCTCTTACTATATCAGATATCGTGGAGCTGTCTATGCAGACTCTGGAAATTTCAAACGATGCATCAACCTATGGAAGTATGCTTTGGATATGCAGCAGAATAATTTGGACCCTTTAAGCCCAATGACTGCCAGCAGCTTATTATCTTTTGCAGAGCTGTTCTCCTTTATGCTACAGGATAGGGCTAAAGGCCTGCTGGGTACTACTGTTACATTTGATGATCTTATGGGCATACTGTGCAAAAGTGTCCTTGAAATTGAGCGAGCTATCAAACAAACTCAGTGTCCAGCTGACCCATTACAGTTGAATAAGGCTCTTTCCATCATTTTGCATTTAATTTGCTTGTTAGAAAAAGTTCCTTGCACTGTAGAACAGGACCATTTCAAAAAGCAGACTATCTACAGGTTTCTTAAGTTACATCCAAGAGGAAAGAATAACTTCAGCCCTCTGCATCTCGCTGTGGACAAGAATACTACATGTGTAGGGCGGTACCCAGTTTGCAAATTTCCATCTCTGCAAGTTACTGCAATATTGATAGAATGTGGTGCTGACGTGAATGTCAGAGACTCTGATGACAATAGTCCCCTGCATATCGCCGCTCTGAACAACCATCCAGACATCATGAATCTCCTTATTAAATCAGGTGCACATTTTGATGCCACAAACTTGCACAAACAAACTGCTAGTGACTTGCTGGACGAGAAGGAAATAGCTAAGAATTTGATCCAGCCCATAAATCATACCACATTGCAGTGTCTTGCTGCTCGTGTCATCGTGAATCATAGAATATATTATAAAGGGCATATCCCAGAAAAGCTGGAGACCTTTGTTTCACTTCACAGATGATAATTGGACTGTATTTTAGCACTGTTAAAGCACGAATTGGTAACAGTTGTTTCATAAATGAGCACTGTTGTGATAACACCAGCATTCATTTAGCTTGATATCATTGTGCTCTCATTGGCTAACGCATTATAACCATCAAACTTACAGGATTGGTTTCCCAGTATTTAATATAAATATACAATATAATATATTGTTTGTGAGTTATTAAGAACTGTAATGTCATATCCAGATTTCTAAAATTGTCTGCCAAAGGCTTATCCATTCTGGTTTTGTTTGCTGTTGGGTGTTTGGGACAGAGTTAACTGTCTTTCAGTGGTGTCTTTATACTTTACTGGCTTGTGAATTTTATACAATTGAAGGTCTTTTTTTTTTTTTTTTCTTGCTTCTGCCTTCTCTTCTCTAAAGCTTTTCCCATTTCCTTTTTTCCCACTAACCATTTGTACTACAGTCTTTCCCCCTTATAGACCCTTAGTAGGTCTTACAAACCTTATGGACTTGTTACTACCATTTGCAGTTACCATAAGTGCTTTATCTTCTCTATGCACCGGCTTAAACTTGACTGTTGTATGTTAGCATATTTTCTATGCAGCAGTTGGTTAACAAAACACCATTTTCTTAAGTTTGTTACAGAGTTTATTTTATGCAAATACTCTAGTAGCATGAAGATTTTTAGAGCTGCAGGTTAGCTATCTGAGCTCAAGCTTTTACTTTTTGTTGTTTATTTTTGCTTCACATCTGAAATTTCTTTCTCTAAACCACAGGAATTTTTGCGTGCTAAATTTGGGAAACAAATCTATTCTAACTCATTAACCCAGTTGAAATTTAGGTCTGTCATCTTAATATATCACACAGTAAAAGGAAGACTCTTTAAAGTGACCCACCTTTCATACTGCTCCAGCATTGTCCTGCTTGTGCTGATGGTGTGAGTAGGTGTAGAAAATTTGCTTAAATTTAACCTCAGAGTTTATCACACAGCTTAACAAGTCACGTTGAAATACTCAGTCACTGAACTGCAAATCACTTTTAGTTACAAAAAGAGCTAAAGCATGTCAGTGGCATGATGCTTGCCAAGCCAGATCTAGGCATCTAGGATAATTAAGGTATTTTAGTATGCAGTTTACTGCCGTAGTATCAAAGGTCAGTAACAGTGTTCTTTCTTTCTTCAAGCTTATATATACCTTAAAGATAACTTGCATGAATTACTTTGGTCGCGATTATTTGTCACCCTAGTTAAACACAAAAGGTTGCAGTGCTTCCTGTTCGTGTACTGAAAGTTAGCTTTGCCTTCCTTTTCTTTCTTCCTTTCTTTCTTTCTTTCTTTCTTTCTTTCTTTCTTTCTTTCTTTCTTTCTTTCTTTCTTTCACAGATTTGCTAATGCCACAGAAAGGGCTCTTTTAATTTAACTGAAAAGTACTAAAAAAGATTCAGGTAATTACCATTCAGCACTTTATTGTTATTCAGAATAAAACTTATGATGGCATATTTGCCCTGCAAATGTCTTATTAAAATTGTTCTGAATAAAAAGTTCCTTATTGATTTGAGAAAAATTCAGTTTACCTGTGAATTTAATGAGCTGGATCACTTACTTGGATTTTGGGGCTGACATTTTATTCTGAGGGTTGATACAATGCTATTTAAAGAGTCATTGCAGTCATGTGAGATTTATCTTCATCTTTATTCAGTAGAAACTTGTAATGAAGAGTAGTAAATAATAAAGAGCATTAGACTTTTTGGTTAAATAATTGAGGTTTAATTTTTTAAAATATACCTTTTTTTTTACTGGTTTGTAAATCAATTTCACCATTTAAAGAAATGGATTAATAGGTGCACACCAACCTTTTGATGAAGAGATTTTACTATCCCTTACTATGGGCAAATTTGATGAAATATTTGAACTGCCACATATAAAAATAATTGGCAATTTAGTCATACTCTGGAAATACCAAGCGTTGAGTTCATTTGCCTCTAACCTTGTGCTGTAAGAATTACATTATGCATGAGCTACTTTTTTAAGAAAAACTTCTTCAGTATAGTAAATACACATTAGTTGAACTCAATTTTGGGGTGAAAAATGACAATTAGAATTTTAAGTGATATACTATTCTCCCCTTCTTTTGGGGGTGGGAGTGGGGCTTACATGTTCTTAGAGCAAGGCACACTGTTAGCAGGTGAACTGGACTCTTACAACTCCAGTATAAAAAAAGGATTTCTTTAAATAGTGTTTTTCCACTACTAATACTCAGTCTAGATAACTGCAATGCCTTCTTTCCATTTGGGTACAGTTCTCCTCTATTTGCTTCCCTGCAAGGGCCTATAGAAGCCCTTGAAAAAAATCAGTTAATAGCTCAATTTTATTTTAGAGAGAATTGGTTAATAAATGTGACCTCAAATACTGTTAAGACCTTCATCAGAAAATATTCTCAAAAATTTTGAGCCTGAATAAAAGCCTTAAATTTGTGTTTTTAAAACCACAGATGAACGAATCAAATAATTAGTTGTATTCATTTAAGTCAAATTAAACTGTACCCTGTAGCATGTTGATGTTGGCTGGAGTTAATGTATAAATTTTGATTACATTTCTACAAAAATGCCTTAAGGGCCTTTGGAATTTTATAAAGAAATTCTATAAAGAAATGGTCAGTTTACTCAGATAATCAGTCTACTTTCTCAAGACAAATCTATTATAGATTTAAAAATAATCATTTTCTTACCTTCATTCAGGCATAAGTCTAAATCAGAGATAATTTGGTGCCCTTTATGATTTTGAAGTTAAATGACTGCTCACTTTTAAAGTGACTACCTTACTTCATTATATTTTAAAGACCCCACTTACTCTTGAGTTGGGAAAACTGTTTAGGTTATATTTGGAAAAGTAGCTCTTTAAAATCATATTACTTAGCCAAAACCCTAGGTTGAATTTACAAGTACAATTTTACAATTATTTTTCTGGGAATTGTAGGGGCTGGATGAGATAACACCTTCTTGTACACTGTAACAGCAACACTATTGTTTGGAATTTTAATCATTTTAAAGTTAGATACTAAGAAAACTAAAATTAATTGGTCATCATCTTTTTTTTTAATGCCCTTGTGTATCACTAAACAAATAGTTTTTCTCCCCTTTGTCAGTTCCCATTGTGTAATTTTCAAAAGAAGTACTGTATTCAGATGCCAGCCAATAAATTGTCACACAATGGAAAATGATATGCCACCACATTCATTGTAAGGTTTAATAAAAGTAAATTTGCATCAAGTTTAAGTGTACTCTTATTAACTCTTGATACTACCTAAAGCATATGATAGTGGATTCCTTTTTCAAAAACCCCCTATTTGGTAATTATTTGAACTCAACAACTAGCGTATATTAATAGTTCTTTGTAAAAAGGATAGTTTATGTGCCATTCTCATTTTTCTTTCTGGTAAGAACCATAGAAACTGAAAAAAAAAAGTTGTGAAATGTATAGGATGAGGGTGACTCTTAATTTGTTGTTTTTCATAGGTTTGGTATGAGTACCAGAAGTACATATAGTAATACAATAATACATATTACAATGAAGGTAAGTTTTATATATTTATCATTTTTAAATCATAAAATTTCAGTAGTCCTTGTCTGCCTTATGTCTGATTTAAGTTTTAATCGATCCAAGAAGTGTGTTGGCCATAATTTCTAAACTCTTGAGCAGAAATTGAAGTACAATGCTAAAAGATTTTTCCCTTTTGAATCATTAATGTATCTTATCTATGACAAGTATAAACTTTGTCATCCTTTTGAAAGGGCCCTTTGCAGGTCTTTTTTTATCCCCAATTCTGTGGTTCTATAGTCGTCTCTACTACCACCACAAATATTTAAGAAGAAATTTTAGCAAATCTATAAGGAGAAGAATTTTAAGGATCTTGATTAGATTTTCTCATTGCTGAGACAAAATACCCAACACCCAAAGTTAAAGGAGAAGAAGTTTATTGTAGCTTATAGTTTGTAGAAGTTTCATTTTATAGTTGGCTGGTTCCAAGGCAGGGTAGCATGGCAGAGGGGAATTGCAGAGGAGAAACTGTTCATGGTGGGCAGAAGGCATCAAGTTACAAACAAAAATAGCTTCCTTCTGCTCCTTTTATATTTTTTTTCCTGATAATTGCTTTTTGTTTTTTCAAATTTTATTGGTACATTTTAGATATACATAACATCATTCATCATAGGATATTGTACCTTTTCATGATAAATTTTGCTGCTTCATTTTTTCCCATTCTCCTCCCCTCTTTCAGCCTCTCTTCCCCTCCTTATTTACAATAGCTTTGTTTCCTTTTTTTTGTCCCTTTCTCCCTCCCGCCTCCCTAGTTCCTCTTCCCATTTGAAAATTTTCTTCCCAGTTCCCAGTATCTTTTATACATTTCGGTTCTTATTTACACTTTCAGTTTCTTACACCACAGAAACAATGTGGTATTTAAATGTGCATCTGATTTATTTCACTTAAGACTATGGTCTCAAGGTGCATCCATTTACATAGAAATGTCTCAAGTTTATCTTTTTATGGCAGAGTAGTACTCCATTCATTATGGTTTTTGTCTAGAAGTTCCTCCAAAGCCTCATGTGGTCATAGGTAGGGTGCTTTCAGTGGTGGCTGGATCTAGAGTGTGTGATCACCAAATTAGTCCACTGATTGGTTTGGCATAATTCTGCTGGGATCAAGGATGTGATTCTAGAATTAAGGGTGCTATGATTAAGGGTGGGACTGCTACCCACCCTAAGGGCAGATAGCCTGAATAAAATACAAAGGGTAGAAAGAGGCTTGTCTATTCCCCCCTTGCTTGCCTCCCTTGCTTACCTTGCTTTCTTCTGTCTGTCTGCTATGCCACCATGCTTTGAACCCAGTCGATTGTGGACTGAAACCTACAAACTGTGAGCTAAATAAACCTTTCTTCCTCTAATTTTGGGTGTTGGGTATTTTGTCTCAGCAACAAGGGAAAAGTAAGACTCTATTGTATTAAAAAACCACATCTTCTTTATCCATTCATTGACTGATGGGTATTTGGACTGTTTCCAAAGTTTAACTATTACAAACTGTGCCAAACATGGTCATGCAAATATCACTGTAGTGTGAGGTTTTTAAATCTTTAAGGAAGGTGCCAAGAATGGGAAGGGCTGGGTAGAATGGAATCTACTTTTAGTTTTTTGAGAAACCACCACACTGAAATCCACAGTGGTTGCACCAGTCTATACTGCCACCAACAGTGGAACAAGATTCCTTTTTCCCCACACCACCACCAGCATTTGTTATTGGTTGGTTTCTTGAAAACAGCCATTTTTTTCTGGAATGAGACGGAATCTCAGTGTTGTTTTAATTTGCATCTCTCAAATGACCAGTGATGTTGAACATTTTTTCATATATTTATTTGCCATTTTTAGTTCTAAGGAATGTCTATTCATTTCAGATGACCATTTTTGGATTGGGTCTTTAAATTTGGATTGGGTCTTTAAATTTTTTTTTTGCATTCTATATATATTCTGGATATTAGTCCTTTGAGGAAAAGTTGGCAAAAATTTTTTCTCTGGGAGTTGTCTTCTCTTTGTTGGTTTCTTTTGCTGAGCAAAAGCTTTTCAATAAGATGAGATCTCAGTTGTTGATTCTTTGTGACATTTCCTGTGCAATCGATTTTGTTCATAGTCTCTGCCTACACCTATGTCTTCAAGAGTTCTACCTATTCTGTCTCCCAGCAGATTCAGCGTTTCTGTTTTAGTATTTAGATCTTTGAATCATTTCTGTTCTATGTTACTTTACTGCATGGTGAAAGATATGGGCCTAGTTTTAATCTTCAACATGTGGAAAGCCAGTTTTTCAACCACCATTTATTAAAGAAGCTATCTTTCTTCCAGTGAGGGTGTTTGGGCCCTTTGTCAAAGATAAGGTGGTTGAGTGTGTTAGCAGTTGTTTCTGCATCCATTGATCCTCAGGTCTGCTTATTTGCCAATACCATACTGTTTTGTTTTGTTTTGTTTTAATCACAGTAGCTTTGTTGTGTAATTTCAGGTCAGGGATTGTGATGTCCTCTGCTTTACCTGTGTTGCCCAGAATTGCTTTTACTATTCTAGGTCTCTTCTGGTTCCAAATGAATTTTAGAATTGTTTTCTCTAAGTCTGTGAGGTATGCTATTGGTATTTTTATTGAGATTACATTAATCTGTACCACAATTTTGGAAGTCTGTCTATTTTTATTATATTGGTTCTTCTTACCCAAGAACAAAAGATATCTTTCCATTTTCTAATATCCTCTTTGATCTCCTTTTTTCAGAGTACTGTAGTTTTCAATGTATAGGTTTTTACTTCCTTCATTAGATTGATTCCTAGGTACTTCATTTTTTTGGATGTTATTGTGAAAGTTGTGTTTTCCCTAATTTCCCTCTCAGTGAGTTTTGTTATTTGTGTACAAGAATGCTATTGACTTTTGAGTGTTCACTTTGTATCCAGCTATGCTGCTGAATTTGGTTGTTACACCTTTTGGTGGAGTTTTTAGAGTCTCTGTAGAATATCATGTCATCTGCAAATAATAATTTGACTTCTTCCTTTCCTATCCTATTCCTTTTATTTCTTTCTCTTGTCTAATTTCTCTGGCTAATATTTCCAGAACTGTATTGAATAAAAGTGGTGATAGTTGAGATCCTTGTCTTGTTCTTGATTTTAGAATGAAGGCTTTCAGTTTGTGTCCATTTAGTTTGATGTTGGCTGTTGGTTTGTCATAGATGACATTTATCAGATTGAGATAAACACCATCTATTCTAATTTTCTGTAGGATTTTTATCATGAATGGGTGTTGAACTTTGTCATATGATTTTCTGCAGCTATGAGATGATCATATGGTTTTTATTCTGGGCTCCGTTAATATGGTATATCACATTTATTGATTTGTGTACATTGAACCATCCCTGCATCCCTGGGAGGAATACTACTTGGTGATAGTGTATAATCTTCTTGATGATTTGCTGCTTTCTCTTTGATGGTATCTACTAGAGGATTTTTGCATACATGTTCATTAAGGAGATTGGCCTGTAGTTCTCTTTTTCAGTTGGCTCCTTCTCTGGTTTTGGTATCAGGGTAATGCTTGCTTCCAGGAATGAATTTGAGAGTATTTCTTTCCTTTAGGAATTTAGTATTCCTAAAGAGTAGTGGCATTAGATCTTCTCTAAATTTCTTGTAGAATTCAGCAGTGAATCCTTCAAAACCTGAGCCTTCCTCTTTTAGCAGATTTTTAATTACATTTTCAATTTCATTGACTGATATTGAGTAATTATAATTTTTATATCTTCTTGATTCAACTTTGGTAATTTATATGTATCTAGGAATGTGTTCATTTCTTCTGTTTTCCATGTTATCGGGATACAGGCTCTTGAAGTAGGTATGATCTTCTAGATTTCTGCAGAATCTTACGATTTTACTCTTTTCATTTCTAATTGCATGGATTTGAGTTTTTACTTTTTTGATAAGTTGGCTAATAGTTTATCAGTGTTACTTAATCTTTCAAAGGAACAATTCTTCAATTCATTGATTTTTGTTTGTTTGTTTTTGTCTCAAATGCATTAATTTCTGCTCTGATCTTTATAATCCCTCTTATGAGCTTTGAGCTTGACTTGCTCTTCTTTTTCTAAAAGGTTGAGGTTCAGCATTATGTTGTTTATTTGAGCTCATTCTGTTTTTCTATGTAGGAATTCACGGCTATAAATTTCCCTCATAGGACTGCTTTCATTTTGTCCCATAAGTTCTGGTATGTTGTATTGGCATTATTGCTTAATTGTAGAAACTGTCTAATTTCTTCTTTAACTTCATCTGTGACCCATTGGTTGTTCAGGAGGGTGTTATTTAAATTTCCGTGTGTTTAAGAAGCTTTTTGGTTTCTTTTGCCATTGATTTCCAATTTCATTGCACTATGGTCTAATAATATGCATGGGATAATTTCAATTCCCTTGCATTTACTTAAGCATATTCTATGAGGTAGTATGAGCTATTTTGGAGAATGTCCCATGTGCAGCTGAGAAGAATGTGTATTCTGATGTTGTGTGGTGGAACACTATAGACATGTACTAAGTCCATTTGCTCACAGGTTTCTTTCAGTTCTGATATTTGTTGATTTTTTTTTTGTTTGTTTAATTGATCTGTCTATTTGTGACAGTGAGGTATTGAGATCCCCCATTACAACTGTATTAGTGCTTATTTGATTTTTCAGGTCCATTAATACTTGTTTTATATAGTTGAGTGTACTGGTATTTGATGCATATATACTTATGATTGTTATCTCTTCCTCTTAGGTTGTTCCCTTAACAAGGATATACTGACCTTCTTTGTCTTTCTTAATCAGTCTTGGCTTGACATCTACTTTGTCTGCAAATAGAGTAGCTATCCCTGCTTTTTCTATGTTCCAGTTGCATGCAGTATTGTTTTCCATCCTTTGACTTTCAGTCTCTGAATTTCTTTTTTAATCAAATGTGCTTCTTATATATAGCATATTGTTTGGATCTTGCTTCTTGATCCATCTGCCAGTCTGTTTCTTTTGATTGGTGACTCAAGACCATTTACATTGATAGTTTATAACTGATACGCTTTGACTTATCCTTGTCATGTTATTTTCCTATTTTCCTTTTTCCTCCCTCTGTTTAATTACTTGCTTGGTGGATTCATTCCGTTGTGGTTCATGGAGTGTAGTCTTCATTATCTCTTTCTAGAATGTCCTTCAGAACATTTTGGAGTGCTGGTTTGGTGGTCATGAATTTCTTTAGATGTTTTTTGTCATGGAAGTATCTTATTTCTCCATCAATTTTGAAAGACAGTTTTACGGGGTACATCAATGTGGGCTGAAGATTGTTTCTTTTTAGGACTTGAAACGCTTCACTGCAAGCTTTCCTCAACTTGAGGGTTTGTGTTGAGAAGTCTGTTAGGATTCTCATGGGCTTTTCTTTATAGGTGACTTAAGTTTGGGTTTTGTTTGTTTGTTTTTTTTTTTTCCTCTAACACCTTTTAATATTCTGTTCTTGTGTTGAATTTCTAGAATCTTAACTATTATATGCCTTGTAGTAGAGTGTTTTTGATCATGGCTACTTGTAGTTCTATATGCCTCACTTATCTGTATGTCAAATTCTTTTTCCATGCTTGGGACATTTTCTGCTATTACTTCTGTGAATAGGTATTTTATGCCATTTGCCCTATCTCCTTTTTTATTGAATTTGATCATTCTTACGTTATTTTCCTTTGCATCATCTAACAGTTGTTGGATTGATTTTTCATGGTCCCTTGCTATTTTTAAGAAATCTTTCTTTTCATGATTGTTAACCACAATCCTGTCTTCTATATCTGATGTTCTGTCCTCACATTGGTTCATTCTGCTGTGTATACTTTCAGTGGAATATTTAATCTGGATATGTTTGAATCTGTTTCATGGATTCCATTTCTTTCCTGTGTTCATGGTTTTCATCATTCATGGTTTCCTGCATTTTCCAAAATTCCTCTATTTTTTATCTGTATCTGCTCTAGACTCACTAACCATGTCCTTCATTATGGTCACCATCTCTGTAGTTATCTGTGAAACTTTTTATGATTTGATTTTTTCCAGACCCTCATTCATCTGCTTTGTTTCTTCTGCTCTTACCACTTCAGAGAGTCCAAGTAGGTGGGTTTTGAATTGTTCCACCTCATTTCTCCCTGGGCTTGCCTTTGGTGAGCTGAAAGTCAGGGATTGCATCTTGTTTTTGTGTCTTCTCATTTTCTTTTTTCTTTTCTTTTTTGTTTTTTTGTTTGTTTGTTTTTTAGTTTAATTCCTGGGTTAGTGCTTCCAAATTGTGTATGATAGGTAGCCTTATTGCTAGTATTGAGAATCCTTAGGAAATGACTACTTCTCAGAGATGTCTTCCAGGTGTAGGTGACTTTTGACTTTTGAGTCTGTTGCAAGAACCTACCTCTTCAATTTATTAGGGATCAGAAGTTGTGTGCCTCCTGCCCGTTCGAACTTGCCGTATTGACCTCCTGCAAGGTGAACACTGCTAGATGGAGCCGCCCTACAGCTTCTCTGAGTTCTGAGCTCAGTTGGACCTTCTGGAAAATGGGACCAGGCAATTGCCTTTTCCTGGGGGATGTCTGAACCCAAATAATTCACCAGCTACTGCAGTCTACTCTGTCCATCTCTACGTTCCACTGGTACATTGCCCCATGGAGGTCTCTGGGGTTGCCAGTAGTCAACATGTGTCTGCAGTTTCGAGCCGCTCCTCCCACACAGGGAGCCAGGGCTGAGGAAGAAAGTGCCACTTGCCACTTCCTTCTGCGTTGAGGTCCCTCTCTTTGCTCTCCCTGTGGGCTTCATTTCTCGCTCAGATCCTTGCCGGTCCCTGGGGCCCACTTCTCTTCCTCATTGCTATTTTTGAACGTCTGGACACCAAATCTCAGAGCAGCTGTTTCTCTGCTGTTCGCCATTCTGCCATCTTCCTGGAAGTCCAGGAAGTTAGTTATACTGTATAGTTATATTCTGTCTAGAATATTCTATTGTAGTCTATTTAGAATAGTTATATTCTATCTAGGCTACCTGGCTGAGGGTGGAGCCAAACCAATCAGTGGACTAATTTAGCAATCATACACCCTTAATCCCAACATCACACATTCTAGATCCAGCTACCTCTGAAAAAGCCCCTTCGATGACTGCATGAGGATTTGGAGGGACATCTAGACACAAGACATAACAGAAACAAAGTAAAAATAATACCTCAATTTAAGTCACAGAAACCAAAGAAAGGACCATCTAAGGAAAAAAAAATAAAAAGAGAACACAGGGAGAGAGGCTGGATGAGGCAGGCCAAGAAACCTGCTTTCTGCAGGGTTTTCATAGGTTCACGAAAGCTATGAGTTTTCTAGATAGAGTTTTGCAGCATTTGTGCTCAAAGTGCTTCCCATATTGGATCCTAACGGGTTCTGGATGGACAGCAGAATGGTACTGATGTCATATAGGGCAGACCACATGTACTTCAGAATGTCCTGGAAGGTGTCACCTGGCTGTCCACATTGTGATGGTAGAGGACTTGAAGACCTTCCTGGGGGCTCATTACAGGTGTCGCCATGGGGGCAACACAGGGACATGTTATACCTCCAGCTTTTCACACACTGTTGCCATTACTCCATAGATGACCCCTACTCATTTGAAAAGGTCAGCGTCAGGGAAGCCAGGAATTCTTTGTTGTAAGACATCTTGAGTATCATAAGCTTTATTTGTTGCCTCTTGCCTCAGAGTCCTGGGTAGCCCTGTGCAGGACTAGATCATTAGATCATTTACCAGGCCATCCTTATCTTGATTCTTCAGTAAAAAGTAGTACTAGTCAACTATGCATTCAGTGAATAATACTGAGTTCCTGCAACACCAAACACTGCCACAGAAGGATTTTTTTATATTGTCTCACCATAGAAGACTGAAAAATAAAAGGAAAAAGAAAACTACTATCTTGCTGCTCAGTTTTACACAGTTAGTGCTTAATTTTGTTTTCTAACCCCCTCCCTATTTTATGGATTCTTTTAAGACATAGAAATTCTTGAAGTAGTGAGTGGTAGCTAAAATTTGGTAGATCTTAAAAACAAGAGGTCAAGAGGCCCAGCATGGTGGTACACATCTGTAATACCAGCATTCGGGAGGCTCAGGCAGAGGATTACTGCAAGTTCGAGGCCATTCTGAACTAAATAGTGAGACCTTGCCTCAAAAAACAACCACCACCACAAAAAGGAATTAGGTCAAGAATGAATTTAACCAGTTTATGTTCAAATGATAAGGAAAAATTGGGGCTATTTCCCATACCCTTTCAGGATAATCTTACATGCACTCACACCCATACAAATCAATAAACACACATTTTTTGACAGTAGGCAACAATTCTTTTCTATGTCTTTTCAGTGGCTGATAGAATATCCTCTATTCATCTAGATAGAACTTTTAAAGAAATTGTGGAAGCTTTTAGTTACACATACAGAGCTTATAAAATACATTTAATCTCTGATTTGCCTATAGTCTTAAAAATAAACTTCTTTGGGGGGTTGGGGATTTAACTCAGCGGTAGAGCACTTACCTAGTAAGTACAAGGCCCTGAATTCAATCTCCAGTACCAAATATATGTGTGTGTGTATGTGTGTGTGTGTGTGTGTGTGTGTGTGTGTGTGTGTGTATTTAGTTTTCTTTCTGCATCATTAACTTGTAACAGGTCTTAATGTATTTGATGAAAAAAATTTATTTTACAGATAAAATATGCACATTAGATTTGTAGAATATTTTGATTTCTTTGACTAGTCTGAAACTTTTAAAAATGTTAGATTTACAGAAAAAGTTGCAAAATTAGTATAGTGAGTTTCTTTGTGCGTTTAGTTTCCCTTAATGCTGACACCTTAGGTAAGCATTATATGTTTGTCAAAACTAAGACATTAATATAGGTATAATACTATTAGCTAAACTGCAGACTTTGTTTGAATTTCACAGTTTTCCCACTAATATCCTTTTTCTGTTCCTGGATCAAATCTAAGATACTATACTTCATTTATTGTCACGTGTCCTTAACATAACAGTCTTTCAGTCTTTCCACGTCTTTCCAGATCTTGACATTTTTAAGTCCTAATTAAAAATAGTTTGTAGAATGTCCCTCAGATCTGGTTTATCTAATATTTTCTCATGACTATGCTGGGATGACAGTTTTCTGGGGGAAAAGACCACAGAGGTGTAGTCTTTTCATGACATTACAGCAGCATGTACGTGATGTCAAAATGACTTCTCAACTGGTTATGTTATCCTTGATCACTGGGTAAAAATGGCATCTGCCAAGTTTCTCTCTTGTAAAGTTATGTTATAGAAACAAGTCACTAAGTCCAAACAATACCCAAGGGGAGTGGAATTAAGCTCCACTTTCTGGAGGGGCATATATTATTTGGAATTCTAATGTAAGGAAGATTTCTCCCTTCTCTTTTTTTCAATCTTAGGTTCATGGATATGTGTTTGCTATAACCCAATACTGTAATTATTTTATTGCTTAAATTGTTCCAGCTCTGGCCATCGGGAGTCATTTTCTTCTCCCTTACCCTTCCCCATTTTCTAGCGCTACAAAATGCTCTAGGCTCTGGATGTAGCTCAGTGATGAAACATACGCTTAGCATGCATGAGGCCCTGGGTTCAAACCACTCCACCTCTAAAAAAGTATTTCTGGATCACCCTATAATTTTTCTGCCTCAGTCCTAGAATCAGTCAATTCTCCAAAAGCCCAAGAAAATGGTATTTAAAATCCAAGATTTGGATGCTGGATGTGCTTATTGTTTGTGTAATTTCACTGTTTTTAGACCTCAGTGAACAGAGCCAGGAAATAGGTGAATGTGTACTAGCGCATGTATACACATCTACAATAACTTCTGTATTTATTTTTATCCATATATTTAAACCTTAGTTTATATTGTTATTTCCAACTAAAGACCCAGCACCATAGAATTTATTATAGTTTTTGCCCTTTGCTTCTTTGTAACTTCTTTCTCTGCCAGTGTCATACTGTATCTAACTCCCCTTACCTAAATATATTTACTCAACACTGGCACACATTTTTTTCAACACTGGCACACATATAAAGTAGCTGCAAAACTGCTACCTAGAATACTTGTAAAAGATTTACCTAGTAGGGTACAGTGTTTGTATACATTTCTTTTTGACCTTAACATTATTTAGTCAAAACATATTACAAGGTTACTTAAGGCAGCACCAACAAAACATTTTTCCTCCAACAAACTTTTTTGGGGGGAGGTGCTGGGGATCAAAGTTAATTATCACACATGAAGCCCAATAGCTAGACTCAACATTTTTTAATGACCATTTTTAAATAGTCATCAAAGCGAGTCAGTTTTGAGTTACGTAAGATGAGATTGCCAACTATAACTCACCTTCATCAAAAACAGCCAAATGTATTAAGTATTAAGGATAAAAAAAAAAAAGACTTCAAGAAGAAAGCTGTGGTACTTAAATTTTCTCCCTGTCTCAGCTGATTGCCCAGCAAATCTAGTATCTTTTTTCTTGTTTTGCTTATTTTCTAGCTTTTTTTTTTAACAATCTAAAAGTTGTGATACCTGAAACAGAAACAAAGAAATTTTCAATTGGTGAAATTTGTTTTTCTGCTATTTTGAATAAGGCCTTAAAAATGAAATGATTAAGCACCTTTAGGAGTAGGAGGGAGTGAGTCTAAGAATCAATTATCAAGTATATTTATTCAAAGAAACTGTTCTCCCTGTTAAAGTAACGAAACATCTTACTTTGTGCTGAAAGTCAGAATAAGAATTGGTGGTAGCCTTCATAACACCTCGCAGTACTCTGTATTGCATATGTTAGCTTTTTTTTAGGCCTCAACTACTTTTTTGTGTGTATAACACAACATGAAAGAATACTATGGGGTCAGGCTGGCAGAATTTAACCACTTCTGATCTGCTAATGTAAAAATATATAGGAGAAAGAGTCTCGACCTAATAGAAATAAGTTTTGGAGAAATTTATCCAGTAAATTCACAAATTCAACAAATGTATTTGCCTTCAAGCACTATGCAGTGAGTCAGGGATATAAAAATGAAAAATACAATCCTGCCACTGAAGAATACACAGTATTTTTGGAGGCAAACAAAGCTAATTTTCAAATACATTTTGGGGGGGAGAGAATTTTTCTTTTAGGTTTAATAAAAATTGAAGTAAGTCTAGAATTAAAACTGCTTATATTGCTTTTCCACTTTAAAAAATATCATAAACTGGGTGTGGTGGCTCATACCTGTAAGCCCAGCACTTGGGAGACTGAGGCAGGAGGATTGCTATTAGTTCGAGACCAGTCTGGGCTACATAGTGAGTTCAAGACCACTCTGAACTACATAAGGAGACCCTGCCTCAGAAAACAAAAAACAGCAAAACGAAAATTCATAATTCACAGTGTTGAGATTCACTAGCTATTGCGTCTTCATATCAAAATAAGAAAAGTACATATTCTCTTAACTAAATTATTTTCTTTTTTTTGACATGGTGCTCAACATCTGCAGTTTGTATTTTGTAACTTGTGTTTTTCTTAGGTGGAATTTTAGGTACTATTTCCTTTGAATGTGTGTAACTTTTTTTTATTCCAAACTCATTAAAACTGACTCATGCTGTGTATTCAGAAGTTGTACTCACCATGACTGAAAATCAATCATCTTCTACCAGGTTTGTAACAAGATCTGTTCTTTGTAGTCAAGAATTTCAAAGAATTTTATTATTATTATTAAGATGGGAAATTGGCTAAAGAATAAAGATGAGCAGAGGATCAAAAATCAATCTTACAGTTTTAATCTTTTGTTAATTTTCTAAGCCAATAGTATTTTTTTTAAAAAAAATCCTGAAACTGATCCAGAAAAATTAACTCCTTCACTATTCTCTGAAAAGGAGAAATTGATCTTGAAAGGGATTCCTCCCCCTTTTTATTCTGTAGCTTCTGTTTGTAGTCATGTTTAATGTCACACATGAAAATGATTTGAGCACATTAATCACATGAGAATTTATTTTAGCCCTGCTAAGCTAAAGCTACAAGAAAGGTGTTAAAATGAGACCAAAGATGGTATGTGTGTTTTATT
The DNA here is from genome assembly GCA_004026905.1 of Hystrix cristata. Taxonomy (NCBI): domain Eukaryota; kingdom Metazoa; phylum Chordata; class Mammalia; order Rodentia; family Hystricidae; genus Hystrix; species Hystrix cristata. The sequence goes on along the minus strand of PVJO010011649.1, from coordinate 1,517 downwards.
TGGCTTTGTTTTTAATCTAATTTGACTTTGTCTTTTAACAATTGTATCTTGTTTGTATTTAAAGTAATTGTTAATTAATGTGGAATTCTACAATTTTATTTTACTGTGCTTTTATTTCTTCAACCCCAAGGATATTCTTTTCCTTGTTTTTCCCCCGCATTTATTTAGAATTTGTACATTCTACATTTTTAGTGGCCACTTCTACATTATTAACAGGACTACTGGGCTGAACTGTGGTTTCCAAAAATATATGTCCACCCAGAACTTTAGAACAGGACTTTATTTGGGACAAATGTTTTTTGCAGTTGTACTGTAATAAAGATAAGGGGCTCAAGAGAAGGTTATGGTGGATCTGGGTGGGCGCTAAGTCCAAAGATGAGTGTTCTTACGAGAAACAGAGAAGGGAAAGGCACAGACACAAGAGGAGAAGGCTACATGAAGACAGTGAGTAGCTACAAGTTAAGGGACGCTGGGAGTGGCTGGCAGTCACCAGCTAATAGGGGTCCTAACATCTTCTCCTGCAGAGCCTCTAGGCCTAGGAGGAAGCAGCTCTAGCTACACCTTCATTTCAGACTTCGTTCTTTACAGCTGTGAGCGAAAGCACTTCTGACGTTTTAACAGTGAAGCCTGTGCTAATTGGTTAATCCTCGGGAAACAAGTATGTACTCTGTAGTGGGTTTATTGTTATTTTAAATTAAAGCTTCAATACATTAATGTCTCATAGCTCAATTTTTCATTTTAACTTTTTAAATTTTAAAACTTTTATTCAGTTTTTGAGATTCTGAGACTAAGAAATGTGAGAACTGTTACTTTATAGAAACTCATGTGCAGGTTTACCATCATATATATATATATATATATATATATATATATATATATATATATATATATATACCAAAGCTGTGTAATAGTCCCGATGGAAATAGCCCAAACTGGGGTATATTCTTAAAATGGTACATAAGGTGGCAATGATAATGGACACATTGTAACTACATGGGATAACACAGGAGAATATCACACACATGCAAAAAAGAAGTTGGACAAAAATTCAGACTGAATATGAAGGTTGACAACAGACAAACTAAACAGTCCCATTTGACCAAACACGTGATGAAACTCTACCAAAACAAATACATACAAAGATAAAAATAAGGAACTAACTGTAGGAACACCTTGATTTCAGACTTCTGGCTTTCATAACTATGAGAGAATGAATGTCTGTTGTTTTCAGCCATCAAATCCGAGGTTATCTGTTACAGCAGGTCCTGGACATGAACGCAACAAGCATCCTAGTTTCACAACACTGTGCACAGTACTTGCACCTTAGAACATTTTAGCTCATTACATTGCCCTCATATTTTAAATTGTTACAAATCTAAGATGTTTGTTTCACCTTGATTTTAACCCTCTTTCTATCCTACTGAATCGTGGTAGTTTGTGCTTAAATGTTCTTATTTAACAGTTTTCTTGCATCCTATTGTTTCCTGTTGGGAAAAGTTTCCTTCTTTCTGAACCAC